>LJZU01000220.1:0-24235 GCA_001513805.1 Davidsoniella virescens | reverse complement strand
TTCGCCGTACATTGTGATGATAGTGAGATCGTAGAGTTTTCTCAGTCCGACCTCCTCAATTCCCCAATCTGCACGTCTTCCAGAGTCATCTCGGCGGAAGTAGGGTTCCAGCACACACAGGATCCCTGACTGGCGGAGAGCTTGATGAAAGCAATTCCTAATCAAGCGCTTCATAGTTTAACTAGGGGAGAGCGGACGGGATCCCGTGCTTTCTATGAGCTATGGCCGTATGTGAAAATTCTAAGCTTAGACGGCATTATGTACTACTACTATATTTGGCGTCGCAGATCTCAGTGATTTAGGTGGACGTAACATATAATCAAACCAGTACTACTATAAACTTCTTTTGTGGCATACGACATCAAAGGTGCCTTTGAGTCAAGAGTAACAGACTAGTCCGAAGACTCAGACAAGCTGACGAACGTCAATAGTTAAATGGGTAGAATATCTTCTTACCGGACGTGAGGTCTCCCTTTCTATAGAAGGAGATCAACCAGTAACTAGGAAGGTTGGAGGCAATCTGCTACAAGGCTCGCAGGTTTCCCCCATTTCATGCATGCTCGTCTCTCTAAAACAAAATTTACCGGCTAGTCTTCTTTAATTCTCCTCTATGCACATTTGTAGGAAAGTCCTTCTAAATAATCATCAATAATCCAACATTAGCATGTCAACTAGTCAAGCCTTGTCATACAAAACTTAAAAAATGTAGTCGCAATTCATCACCCTAAAAATCACTAGTAACTAATATATAGTATGCTATAACCTCCAGTAGTTCATAAATTAAATTATAGTGTCTCTCTAGAAATTCTCTTTAAATGTAGGTAACTAGGAGTATAAGTTTTTTTTTTGAAGGACTTTATGATAGGTATCTCTCCATGGCATTACTCTAGGGTTGTTTTGGTTTATGGCGCTAGGGTTATATATAGGTCAGCCTACATGAGCTACGAAACTCAGCGTTGGCCATCTAGTCGCAGTGGTTGACAAAAGCGGGGCTAAGATTGCAATAAGCGAAGTTCGCTGTAACCAACAGGACAAGATAAGAAAGGTGACCGACTAACTAGTGCTTTTGGAATAAGTTGAAAAGAAGAAAAAAAAAAAACTAGCTTTAGGAAGCTATTCCGTTTTCCGTAGTTTCTTCCCCACCAGAAACTGAAAAGACAATAGCTCTTATTATCCGTTATTTATCAATGCGGCAACTACCTGTAGCTAGACTTGAGCTAAGTAAGCAAGCACATGGAATATATTAGACGAAAATAAAATTTCCTTCTTTAGTTCCTCTCTTATCTTCTTTTCTTCTTCACAGCTTTGCTGCCGAAGTGTGTTGCGGTCATCTTTTCCTTGTTAGTTTATTCTTTCCGGGGTTATCTGTGGCCTTGTTTTGTGTTTTTTTTTCTTGGGTTGATAGCTATTATTATCAGGATAAAACTATCTCTTTGAAGAGAAGAACGTGATTGCCTCTAATCCTACCTTCCGAGACTATTGAAAAATCGCGATACTTGCTGGTATTCCCCGCACATGGCATCGTCTAAAGATCAGGAACACGGTGATTCTGCCGCTGCTGCTAAAGATGCCGATCAGTTTGTGTCTGCGGTTGAGCGGGCTGGAACAAGTTCCAGAGCATCTGAAGCACCGGTCGAATACACAGTCGAGGAGATAGAAGCTATCTATCGCAAATTGGACTGGCGCATTATCCCAGGTAAGCTATATATATAGCTCTGTCTCTACTAGATGATTTGTTCTAACTAGACAGCCTTCTGGTCTTTGTATTTCTTATGCTCTGCCATCCGCTCCAACATCGGCATCGCCCAGACCATGAATGAAGACGTGGGCCACGATCTAATGACCGTGCTGGGCCTGACTTCAAAGGACACCTCGACGGCTCTGGCACTCTTCTATGTTGCCTATGTTATCTTCGATTTCCCCTCAAACCTTGTCATGACGCGCCTCAGCCCGCGCGTGTGGATGGCCCGCATTGTTATTGCCACCGGCATCATCGGTGCTTGCTTCGCTGCCGTCAAGAGTGATTGGAGCCTGAAGCTTCTACGTTTCCTCCTCGGTGTTGTGATTGCTGGCATGTGGCCCGGTATGGCGTTCTATCTCACTCTGTTCTACCCGCCATCCCGCAGTGGAAAGCGTATCGGGATGTACTTCACTGCCTCCCAGCTGTCGGCCGCTGTCGTTGGCTTAGTTTCTGCGGGCTTTCAGTTGATGGACGGAGCCGGCGGTCTAGTTGGCTTCCAATGGATGTTTCTGATCTGGGGCTTGGTGACGATAGTCCTTGGTTTCTCGCTGCTCTGGTGGCTTCCTGATCGACCACTGGCGCCAGGTCAGGTTCGTTCTAAGAGTAGCCTCGACCGGTTTTTGCCGCCGACACCGGAGGCTCTTACGGGCCGTGATGCTTTGATTCACTACGAGGACTTGAAGCGTGTGTACCACTCGCGGCCGTGGACAATGCGAGATCTTCGTCTCGTGCTTATCGACTGGCGCCTGTGGCCGCTGTTGCTCATGTACTTTGGCGTGGTTGGCGTTGGTATCGGCACTCAGCTGTACTGCTCGTTGATCATTGCATCTATTCGTCCTGAAGCCAGTGGTATTACTATTTCGCTGCTATCCGCACCCATATGGATTATGGACTTAATCGCCATTCTGCTTATTGTGCCCGTGTCTGACCGCTTCGCTTCACGCCGACCCTTCTTCTTTGCTGCTGCTGCCTGTGTGCAGATTGCTGGTCTGCTGACTACGACGTTTGCTTTGCAGAACGACTGGGCGCGCTACGGCGGTCTGTTGATGGTTGGTTTTGGTCTAGGACCAACAGTGCCGATCTGCATGGCTTGGACTTCTCAGATCTTCCAGAAGCGTCACGGAGACGTCGGTGTAGCTGCTGCAACAGCTATTGTATCTGGTCTCGGTAATCTGGGTAGTATCACGACAACTTATGGCCTGTACACTGGCTGGCCGGAAGACGCCGTGGCTGGCCCCCATAAGTACCGCCGTAGCAATCTGACCATGGTCGGTATCCTGTGCATGAGCATCCTAAGTAGCTTTGTCATGTATGGCCTCATAAACATCTATGGTGCGCCACCTGTCAACAAGATCCAGAACAGTGAACCTTCAGCTGGAGTTAGCGACGGTGCTGCTCGTCGTGAAGAGCGCGATCGCGGCTTTGGCAAGGTCTTGCCTTGGTCTAAGCGTGCTTAGTAAGAGGTCCTCTCCTCACAGGAGAGAAACTGCCGAGTCTTCTTCATCTCAAGCTTATCTACACGGCTACTACCGACTTGGCTGGCAAAATCAGATGAAGACAGGATATATTTCCGTCTTCAGTCCTTCCTTCCCTATGTCCCCTTGGGTAACTTTCGAGACTAACCTACAAGAACAACAACATAATCTTCTTTATCATTCGTCCTTTCAGGCCCAACCCTGACAGTTTCCATTTAACTACGCGATTTATTTCTTTTTGATTCCCTCTTCTTCTTTACACTCTTTACAATTTTCTTTTTATTACTTTTTTGTTTATATTTTCATGAGATATGCCCCTCCCTGAACGGTTACGGATATGCTTCTTTTTCTTTTCCGAACGAGTCCAGGCTGAATATCTGCTTAAACCTAAGCTTACTTTACAAAATAATGTACTAAGTTTATGTATATGTTCAGTTTGTGGCTTACTAATGATCCCTAAAAGCAACCTGCCAAGGCCACCCTTAATAATGACCTTATACTGTACCTTCTCTCTTATACTCGCACTGAGTAATTAGGGTTGTACGACTTAATTCATGAACATCTTTATTTTCTTTAAGAGTTACTCAAGACATTGAAGACCCGATTTTTGAATATTCCTTTATCCTTTTCTTTTCCTGTTCCTCCGACAATCATCTATTGGGCTGGCACCAAAATCAAAAAAAAACACCCTGGAACCTCCAACAAACAAAAGCTATAGAAGGGCTTCGTTTATAAGATTTTACTTCTTATTCATTGACTACTCGTCGACAACAGTGCTGTTACGCCATTGTCGAGAGAAAACTAAAAGCGGCGTATCGAATAAATCTTGCTATACGTCTCTACTTCTAGTAACAAGGAGGTTTAAGCTGGTGACAATGCTTTTACGCTATCACTGCAGACGAGCCCTGTGTGGGAAATACACCAAGAAATCAAACTCAATCAAAATATGTTTTTACAGATACTCAAATATATGGTAGCTAGTAGCCTTCTTTCTCTCGTGTGAAAACTTGAAAAACGGTTCTTAGGTATCCAACAAATATAAACCAGAGACTCTCTTACATTTTGTACAACACCATAACCCTATATAAACTATACTTTTGTAAAACATCGCATGTAATTTAGTTGATTAAATGAAGTCTACGGCTTGCATCGGCATGCCTCGAATATATTATTTATGTTCTGCGGTGTAGCCTCAAGGCCTCTCGAATCTCGGAAAGAAAATAAAAGCCAAAATATACGAGATAAACACCGAGATATACATATCGTGATATAGCAGGAGCTAATTTTCCGTCAGCCTCAGTAGAACATAAGAGAAAGAGGATGAAATTCTTCCTCTCTTTCTTTGTAGGCTTAGGTTGAACAAGAAAAGACACGGCCCGTATATGTAGGTGGTCCTGACCATACTTTTTTACTAGATGTTGTATTTCCTTGGCTGTTCCGGTTATTCGTACCTAGTACAAGAAGAAGCTTATAGTGATAGGTGTAATAAGCAGCTTTTCATAATGTCTGACTAACAGTTGCTGGATGTACAACCAAATACAGAGCAGAACTGTATAGTAATGGCATGTAGGAGGGAAAGACTCTCGTACAAGCCAAGAAGAGGGTCGAGAATATTCTTGACTAATCTCTATTGACTTGACACCCAAAAAAAACGAAGATGTAGAAACTTACAGTTTCTATTATTAGTTTGTAAGGCTTTTTCTTTGGCTTTGCTATCCTTATTTTCTATTTTACAGCTTCGTTGTAGAATTCAAAAAGGAAAACGTTCTCTCATGCAACAGATCGCCCGATTTACTTCTCTGTCACAGACCTAGTCGGTCACAATTTTGCGTTCTTTTTGTCTCCTCTCTTTTCTCGTTCATGATATGAATAGTCTACTTACAGAGCTCAAAATTGGTTACTTTTTATTTCAGAATGAACAACCGTAAACTGAAACTTTGGTGGCGTTCACTAGTGAGTTTAATATCACGTTAGGCCGAATAACACTATATATCACAGCATATATAGATATAGAAGGTTATCGCCCTGTTTACGCCTAAAATATCTAGACACGAACATGTATCCGAACAAAGCAATATGGCTCTTTGGAAAGATGAACGCCGTGCCTAATTCCCTTTTTTATTGTATTCTGACTTCATACTTATCAAGTCTACAAAAAGTGCCTCGTCAAAATTGAGAACACGAGTGTTTTCGTATAATCAGGCCTGTAGATACTTCATAATACAGAAGTACGTATACTAATAGGCGCATTATCACGCCGTGGCTTGGCCTACTCGTAGCAGGAACCAACTAGATCTTTCACACAAAGAAAGAGAACAACTTGATAGAAATTGACATTGACTAAAAGCTCGTGTGCACAGTACACAGCATGCTCTGATGATGCTATTCCATCATGCTGTGTATAAAAACACGGGCTACAGCATAAAGAGAGACTCAAAGTCATTGATCAGCAATCTATCACCTAGATCTGATGTGTCAAAGATGGAATCATTTTCCTACATTGATTGCGCTGCTAACCGTTTGTTCGATTTATAGATCTCCGTTAAGCTTATACCTTAAACAAACGGCGCCCTTGAAAGACGATGCGTTTTAAAAAGCTGTTTTACATCGAAAGTCGTCTATCCTTATACTAGGGTTATAGAGAATCAAAAGGGTTACATCGATGAATTTTCTAAGTGGTACACAAAAGCCAACAACTTAACAAACAATTTCGGATACTTTTCTTCCTTTTGTCTGATTTCGTATTTGTGTTTATTTGGCGTTTTTATGTTATTCTAGATCATTAGCTAAGAAAAAAGAAAAGAACACGAAGCTAACATATTAGACATGCGTTTTTTTGTATATGAGAAAAGAGAAATGCAGAAACCAAATATCATGGCCTCATTTACCTTACGAGCGCCATCCGGGAATAAACCAAATACTTCTATCACAGTCTGATTATCTCTCTTTCGTTTTGCTCTTACTTCTGCAGGCTTTGGACGCACAGCATAAACAATACCGTAATTTTAAAGTAAGCAGCCCAGGCCTGACATGAGGAAAAACCACACAAACAAGCGGAGAGATAAACAAGATAGAAGGAGGACAAGAAACATCGTCCACTTCTTGAGCCCAAAGTAACACAAGGCACGAGGCAATATTTGTCAACGTTGTTCTTGTAACTTCTGTAAACGGTTCTTGAGCTTTGTAATGAAATACTCTGCCTCCACATGGAAGTTCTGGACATGCATGGTTTAGAGGAACAAAGAATAAATAAGAAGAAATATACCTGTAGCTCTGGCGTTTTCATGTGATGTGACGTTGTATACGAGCCTGGGCTAGAGGTTCAGGTCGATATAACAGACTGCGTAATATGGCGTTTTCTTCACAAAACAGGGCAAGAATCAATAACGAAGGTTGGGTCTACAGCTATACACCACAAGCTATCGAGCACATTATCTCATGTGTTCGTTTAGAGAAGCAGGTTATAGGCATATGCCGTGTTTCATAGCTCGTATTGCGCAAGATGGACTGGACGATGAACAGCTGAATATTGATGGTGTAGCTGAAACTGCCTCATCGATATGAACTCGGCATCTCTTTCGCCCTGACTAAGCTGAAGACGAAAAAGCGGGCTCATTCGTACCAAAGAGGAGGAGTAGGTCCTCGGAGTAAAGAAGATATAAGAACTCACCAGAGACCTCTTCCGTTTTGTCATATCTCCTCTTCTCTTCACCACCCCGCAACGCTACAGTCTTCGCAACAGCAAAGGACAGTCCAGCACAGCGAGTCTCGGTTATACTTTCGTTAACAGTCTTTCATTTCAATCTTTTTCATTCACTCTTTCACTCTTCTGAAATCCAAGCTCATCCGCTATGAAGTACTCAGTTGGCCTTCTTGGCCTGGCTTCTGTCGCTTCGGCAGGTGGCTGGGGTTCTTCGAACTCTGGATCTGACGCTGGATCTGGCTCTAGCCGGGGTTCAGGCTCTGGTCATGGATCAGGTTCCGGATCAGACTGGGGCTCTGGCTCTGGCGATACTACGTCGGTTCATACGGCTACGACCTATGAGACTACCACAATTTGCCCTATCACAGCAACAGTGACTACCGGCGGGACGTAAGTTTGTAATGGAGAACTAAATCTAGTTTGTTAGCTAACTCATTCATCGCTTTAGTACCCAGATTCTAACCACTCTGACCACGTCGACCATCACCGTCACTGAAGATTGCCATGGCGAATGTGTCGGCCAAACTGTGACAGTGAGCGGCAGTGATGCTACTGTTGTCGCTACCACTGAGGTTGATATAACCTATGTGAGTTACTTTTTCACTTCTCCTAGGCGTATCTCACCATAGACTAGTTGCTAACCTCAGAGGATCATATAGACTACGGTCTGCCCCGTTACTGAGACTATCACGGAGGGCGGCTCGACGGTGACCAACACCTTCACTACCACCTCGGCCGTGGTCACCAAGGTGCCCACTACCATATACGAGACCGTCACGGCTCCTGATGTCACCGGCTTCACTGCCTTTGACACTGTCCTGACCACGTATACCAGCCTGGTGCCCGTAGTCGAGACCACTGTGATCGGCGGCAACACCGTCACCGCTACCTACCAGGTGACATCAACTATTGTGACCGAGGTTCCCGTGACCAGTGTCGTGACTAGCCAGGGCCCTGATGTTACTGAAGGTGTCACTGCCTGGGCTACCGTCACTGAGACTCAGCCTGTGCCTGTCACATCGACCCGTGTGCTCAACGGCTCTACTTCGTACACTACCTGGACTGATTACACCACCGTAACTCTGACTGTGCCCGTCACCGAAGTTGTCACCAGCCAAGGCCCTGATGTCACCGAGGGTGTTACCCAGTGGCAGACTATCACGACTACAGATGGATTCACTGTCACTGATACCACCGTCATCAACGGCGAGACTATCTACACCACCTTTGTCGACTATGCCACTGAGACTCTGACCGTAGCCGTCACTGAAGTCGTCACTAGCCACGGCCCTGGAGTTACCGAGGGAGTCACATATTGGCAGACGGTCACTTCGACACAGGAGGTTCCCGTTGTGGAAACCACTGTCGTTGATGGCGAGACTGTCTTCACCACCTTCTACGACTACTCGACTGCTATTGTCACCATCCCATACACGGTGGTCGTGACTTCAGATGCCCCTGATGTGACCTCTGTCGTCAGCGAGTTCGACACTGTGACTCTAACCAAGGATATCGCTGTCACTTCTTACACTGTTGAGAACGGAGAGACCGTCTACACCACCTTCTTTGACCACGTGACTGTTGAGACTACCGTCCCTCACACCGTCGTCGTCACCTCTGAGGGTCCTGATGTGACTGCTGTAGTCAGCCAGTTCGACACCATCACCCAGACTGCTGAAGATACCGTTACCGCTACAACTGTTGTTGCCGGCGATACTGTACTGACAACCTACGTCCAGCAGATCACTGAAGTCCTGACCGTCCCCCATACCGTGCTGGTGACCTTTGAAGGCCCTGATGTCACCAACGTCGTCAGTCAGTTTGACACTATCTTCCAGACCGCCGAGGACACTGTCACGGCTACGACCGTGATTGCTGGCGAGACTGTTACCACCACGTTTGTCCAGCAAGTTACTCAGGTGCTAACTGTGCCTCACACTGTTCTGGTGACTGCGGATGGTCCTGATGTGACTGCCACCGTCTCTACTGTTGCTTTCACCACGCTGACCGACTCTGTCGCTTTCACGGAGACCACGCTAGTTGGTGGAGAGACTGTGACTCTTACGCAGACTGCTGTTCAGACTGTTGTTACCAGTGTTGGCGAGACTGTCATTGTTACTAAGTCTGGTCCCGATGTCACTGCCACTGAGGTTGTTGGCGGAACTACCTTCTTGACTTCTGTTGCTGCTACCACTGTTACAGAAGGTGGAAACGGAAACACTGTCACTGTTACTCAGACCGCTGTACAGACTGATGTCACCGTCATTGACAGCACCGTGACTGTTACTGGTCCCGGAGCGGACGTTACTGACACCGAGACTGTTGGTGGAACCACCTTTTTGACTTCTGTTGCTGCTACCACTGTTACCGAGGGAGGAAACGGGAACACTGTCACTGTTACCCAGACTGCTGTCCAGACTGATGTGACCTTTATCGGCAGTACCGTGACTGTCACTGGTCCCGGAGCTGATACCACTGCTACCGAGACAGTTGGTGGAACTACCCTCTTGACTTCTGTTGCTCCCACTACTATCACCCAGGGCGGTAATGGAAGCACTGTCACTATCACCCAGACTGCTGTTGAGACTGATGTGACTTTCATTGGCAGCACTGTAGTCGTGACCGGATCTGGTGCTGACGTCACTGCCACTGAAACCGTCGGCGGCACCACTTTCCTCACCTCTGTTGCTCCTACTACCATTACCCAGGGTGGAAATGGTAGCACTGTCACTATCACCCAGACTGCTGTTAAGACTGATGTGACTTTCATTGGCAGCACTGTAGTCGTGACCGGACCTGGTGCTGACGTCACTGCCACTGAAACCGTCGGCGGCACCACTTTCCTCACCTCTGTTGCTCCTACTACCATCACCCAGGGTGGAAATGGTAGCACTATCACCGTGACCCAGACCGCTGTCGAGACCGATGTGACTTTCATTGGCAGCACTGTAACTGTCACTGGCTCTGGTGTCGATGTCACTGCTACCGAGACTGTTGGCGGAACCACCTTCCTAACTTCTGTCGCTGATACTACCATCACCCAGGGTGGAAACGGAAGCACCGTGACCGTTACCCAAACTGCTGTTCAGACTGGCATTACTACCATCGGCAACACTATTACCGTGACCGAGTCGGGCCCTGGCGCTACCGCCACGGTAACCGTTGAAGGCACCACCTTTGAGACCACTCTCGTTCCCACGACTGTCACTGAGAGCGGAAACGGCAGCACTGTCACTCTGACCGCTACCCACCTGTCGACTGCTAAGACGGTGGTTCCTACAACCGTCACCAGCTACGTTTCCGTCGGTACTACCGTGACTGTGTCGACCGACATCGTGACCACCACCACATGCCTTGTCGCCACAACCACCACTCTGTCCGGCTCCGCCGTAGCCACCGTCTACTCCACCGCTACATCTACGCTAACTTACGCCAAGTCCACTACTTACACCGCGTACGAGTCAGCTACCGTGACGGAGACCATCGTAGCTACCGTTACCAATGGCTGGGGTAGCTACGTCTTGACAAGCACGGCCCCCCCCGTCGTCAAGACTGTGACTACCACCTGCTACGGTAGCGCCACTGGCTTCGGTGAGACTTCGTGGGCTGTGATCACCCCTGCCAGCACCACCTTTGTCACCTACACGGCCCACACTTCTTCGTCGTCTGCGAATGGAGGCTACGGTGATGGCTGGCGCCATAAGCGTGATACCTCGGAGACCCATGCGGCTTCATCGAGCACTGAGACTTCGTATGTCAACAGTACTTTGACTGCTACTACCACTGCTGTTGCCACGGGATCTAGCTCTGCTTCTGCTTCTGGCTCTGCTTCTGGCTCTGCCTCAGGAGCTGCCTCAGGAGCTGCCTCAGGAGCTGCCTCTGCTTCGGGCTCTACTCCTTCTTCTTCGCAGCCTGGATCTTCCAGCATTGCCAGCTCTGCTGGTTCTCTCAAGCCTGCCTTCTTCATGCTTGTTGCCAGTATTCTTGCTGCAGCTCTTCTATAAAGCAATGAATGACTAAATACCCCCCCTATAGAGAGTGAAAATCAAACATGTTGTTGGGTGTTTTTTTGCAGAAGGTTATTGAACGAGGGTACTAACAAAGTATTCTTCTCGAAACTGAGACATCCTCAAGTTTAGTGAATCATAGAATTGCTCTGAAAATGAGCCGTTTATCTATTTACTATCACCACACTCTTTTCTTTTTGCTGTTCCACGCTTGTAAAAACCCTAACCCGAGCCTTGTCTATCCATACTTTTTCCTTTGCTATGACCTTAATTCCTTATTTATAGCAACATACGTTTCTTTTATGTATAACTTTGCTTCATTACATTCTTTCAGTATATTGTTTCCTTTTATCCCTTCTCATGATCTTCCATCACGTCTGCTCGGAATCTTCCCTTCTTTACTTTCATTCATGAACAATCTAGTTTTCACATAATTATATTAGCCTTCTGTATCTTCGATAATTATCGAGCTCTACACATCATAGTATGGAGACAGCTATACAACAAAACTTTTATATTTCACAACATGACTTGATATATAGTAGATATGATGGTAATAATCGTAGTAGTAGATAGTACGTAGTATCCCATGATAGAAAAAGTACACGCCAATTCGGCAACATAAATAATGAAAACATGGCTTGATCTTTAGCCTTCTTGTGACTCCTTCCTCTCTTTACTTGTCAGACAGGGCATCTTTCTTACACATTCCTAGACAGCCTTATTCTCACCCCTCATATCTAATAGGCAAATTCACTGGGACAGAATCTTGGCCAGCTCAGCGACGACAGCGTCACCCATCTCCTTAGTGCCGACAGAGCCGCCCAGATCCTTGGTACGGACACCGTTGTCTAGGGCACGCTTGACGGCCTCCTCAACGGCGTTAGCCTCATCAGCCAAGTTCAGCGAGAAGCGCAGCATCATAGCAACCGACAGAATGGTACCGATGGGGTTGACGATGCCCTTGCCGGAGATATCGGGAGCAGAACCTATGGAACATCTGTTTAGTCATCCGTTTTTTCTATACAACAGCTACCGGGGGGTTATAAAGGCAAAAAAAGAGATGAAACTTACCGTGAATAGGCTCATAGATACCGTTGCACTTGCTCTTTCCATCGGGAATACCGCTGAGACTGGCACTAGGAAGCAGACCGATAGAACCGGGAATAACACTGGCCTCATCGGAGATGATGTCACCGAAGAGGTTACTGGTAACAACAACACCATTCAGAGCCGGGGGGTTCTTGACCAGAATCATAGCCGCGCTATCAATCAGCTGGTGCTGAAGCTTCAGAGTGGGGAACTCCTTCTCGAAGACCTCAGTGATGACCTTGCGCCACAGACGGCTAGTAGCCAGCACATTAGCCTTGTCCAGCGACCAGACATTAGTATCTCCACGGCGTAGAGCCAGGAAACCAGCCAGACGAGCAATACGCTCGACCTCGGGGCGCGAGTAAGGCTCGTTATCCCAGGCCAGACCATCGCCAGTATCCTCCTTGCGGTCACCAAAGTAGATACCACCAGTGAGCTCACGCACAATCAGCATATCGGTGCCCTTGCACACCTCAGCCTTCAGGGGTGAGTACTCGACCAGAGCGTCGGAAGCAAAGCTACAGGGACGAAGGTTGCCGTAGGTACCCATCTCCTTGCGGATGCGTAGTATACCCTGCTCGGGGCGGACAGCGCCGGTTCCCCATTCGGGACCGCCGATGGCACCGAGAAGAACAGCGTCGGCAGCCTTGGCAGCGGCCAGGGCCTCGTTGGTAAGGGGGGTGCCGTGGGCATCGATGGAGCACTACAGCGTGTCCTGTTAGAGAGAAGTTCTGGGGGAACACAAAGAGGTAAGATAGCAACTTACGCCGCCCATCAGGTGATCCTGCAGGTTGAACTTGATGGAGCGGGCAGCCTCCAGAGCCTTGAGGACCTAATTCGGCGATCGCATAGGCGACTTGTCAGTTTTATAAGTTCTTAATTTGGGCTTCGCGATAACCGGGCGTTGATCCGAAAAGGTTAGAGGGCACAAAACCGAAAGCCGGCTTCCATCGGCAGAAGCGAAAACCGGCGCAAAACTATGCACAACTTATACAGCCGGATAACCACTGAATAACGGCTTCGACTCGTCGAATGGAATATAGAGAACGGGTTCATCGTACCTTGACACCCTCAGCAACACACTATCAAGATAATTTCATAGTTAGTATCGATATCAACGAATTCAAACGCTATGGCAAGCTTCTGCAGTCGTAAAAACACCCTTAGAATATGGGCTCCGATGGCCGCTGGGATATAGTTGTTTGCAGTGCTATTGATTATCTCCAGGTACCAAGGATTGAGGAAATAAAACGAACCTCAGGGCCGCTGTGATCACCGCCAAACACGACAATGTTGAACTCGGACATGACGGCTTATGTGATTTTTAGTGTGTTTATAGGGAGAAAAGCAAATGAATGTTGTTTTTATAGTTTGTCAGGAAGAAAGTAAGAAATAAACAAGATAACAAAAGTTCAAAAAAACAAAATCCACAGTTTTACGCTCATTTGACACAGCTCTCCATAATGGTAGTTGCTATTGTAGGCATTTTCAAGCTATTTTTTATCTTTATTTTTTTGCGGAGCGTTCAGTCGTTTTTCCCAATGTAGTCACTACCTTATTTTCCCAGGATAAATTACATAGGATCCAACAAAATGCGAAAAAAGGGCGTTAAAGTGCTCCGATTCACGCATTCACAATCAGAGGTTGCACACTATCTACAGGATATCTACAATTGAGGTAAGCGAATTTGCAGTCAATTCTTGAGAACAAATGATCCGTAATTACTACAATATGTAACGTTTCCAGTAGTACTATCATATGAAGAAAGATATCTCTACTGTTCGCCTATGTATGTATATCCGAAAGGCGCCGTCGGATCACGTGAGTATATTCAACATCTAGATTTCCGATATATATCTACTATTTCTCTGAATCGCCAATTAAGACTATTGGAACTTGAGTATCAATTGCTCCGATGTCCAAATCAGCAATTACGTCGCCTCCGAGCCATGAATTGATAAAAAAAATAACAGCTATAAATATCAACTTGACTAATGACCCCGCCATTCCGAAGTCGGACCCATCCGGTCAACGGAGAAAGATGATGTTACTTGCAAAGGTAATGCCATTATCGTATCTAAAAATCGGAACTTGTCTTTCGTACTCATATTTCATAGAAACTACCAGATTATCTACTATATTTAGTAATGGCCTGTCACTGTTGAGAAGTAGGTTGTCCTTCACCTTACATTGTATACTAGTATTAGTTCANNAAAAAAAAAAAAAAAAAAAAAAAAAGTAATGAATTGTCGGTTCATGTCAATCGTTAATAAAGTACTCGAAATATCCCCTATGCTTACTACTACCACCTCTCTCATTCCATACAATCTATTCATTGTAAAAACTGACACCACCGTATCACTCAGTACCAGTCACTCATAAAGGGTCCCCCTCATCCCTCATACCACATGATATCACTTCCACAACCTTTCCATATCATATATACAACAACAACAACAACAACAACAGCAAAAGACATAAATACATAATGATACCCGTCAAGCAAAACCCTCGTTCAAGAACATATAAGAAAAACATAGAAAGTAGAAATCAACCAAGTCGCTGTCGTGATTTGATGCCGATGCTAATGCTATGCGTGGCGGAGTTTTGCCAAGATATAAAACAAAAAAAGAAAGAAACAAACAAACAATCAATCAATCAAACGTCAGAAAAGAGATAAAGACGGATTAGATACTGATATCCGGATGAAGACTGTAATGTAAAGATAATAATCGTGACTTAGCATCATATATACTTCAATGGCATACATGTACAAACACCAGGTCTTTAGAGATCTACCGGAACCCAGTAGGAATGATCGGTGATTTCTTGATCGGCTTAGCGATGCAAAAACCGCAGATAAATACTGGTGGTTTGTTCTGGGCGGACGTATTGGTGCATTTTCCATGCAGCCAATTTTGGCACGAGTTGCTAATAAATCAATAGTCAGTGATGACATTCTCGTAGACTTTCTTATAACAGCTTACAGAGTAAAAACTTACCAGTTGACCAAAAACATATCCTCCATCAACTCGCCGCTATTTTGGTGGCAGACACACCGAATTTTGTTCTCCGGTCGTGCAAGAGAAGTACTAGATGTTGCATTCTTGACTTCTGTGCCATTAGAAGGAACTGAGGCTTTTAGAACTGGTACAGTTCGTGACTTTCCAGCGGCAGATGTTTTTGGTGCTTGGAGTACAGGCGCAGTTCCTTTGAGACTCACTCCGCCATTTTTGTTTGCATTCTTTTTTGTCCTCTTAGTTTTCGGTCCAGTGCTCTTTGAAGTTGATCCAGTCGCAGTCGTGGCAACAGTGCTGGGTGCAGCGGTAGCAGTTGGGCCAGTACTACTAACAGCTGCATTCAATTTTGCCTCTGCGGCCTTTTCGATCGACTGTCGTTGTCTACTTTCTTTGACTTTGAGAAGTTCACGCATTGCATCGCCATCTCGGTTTCCTAAATTCGCTTTTTCCTTACTGGGACCAGCTATTGTGCATGACAAGCTGTCAGTAGTGACATCTCCACCAAGTGGTGAATGATGGGTAACACTGTTGTTTAGATCTGATAACGTGACATGCGTACTACTTGGAGTCATACTACGATCACTAGTCGTCTTCTTAGAGTTGTGACTAAAGATTGATCCTATTGGCTTACGAGGATCAGGCAACGCAAATGATCCATTGCGACTAGGAATGATGATAGGCTCATCGTCACTTGATGAGTCGTCGTGGTCAGCTGGGCTATAGCTACGCGAGCGGCGGTCCATCTCCCGTGACGCTAACCGACGGGGCGCATTCTGCACTGGTGGTACAGGAAGTGCCTCAGCATGGGCTCGACCCAGTGCATCAATGACAAATTTCACCGAGGGACTAGACGGGCGAGATCGGGGTATATTTGCGGCCTTCTCTGGGATGGAAGCCAACTGAGCCAGTCTGTGGGTCTTGGCGGGAGACATGCGGCCAGTTGATGCGGACCGCCCAGCCATAGGCGGCCTCGGGGCATTGATACCGGAACCGCTGACGCCTGGAGACTGAGGACGAATAGTGGGTGCTAGTGTAGGAAGAGTGGCAGGTCGAGCAAGGTTCCGTTTGCTACGAGCATCACTCGAGCTTCTTTGAAGCGTGGGCTTGCCTCCTTTTGTGCCTGATCCGGAACTAGATTTGGCGTTGCTTTTGTTCTCCTTGTGGCTAGAAGATGTAGACAGTCCATGAGGAGGGCCATTCCCAGTCAGCGTGGGCGGATCCGTGAGCGCAACACTAATATCGGCAGGCAATCCCCCCAAATGTGAAGGCTGAGATGAGATTGGCAAAAAGCTGTTAGTGGCAGTGGTCGTGCTGCCTGCTGAAGAAGGTGGAGCCAGGGTCGGAGGAGGCTGGGGGTAAAGGAGGCCAGGATTGACAGCGGGCGAATTGGCCATGCTAAATGCACCTGCCGACATTGGAGGAGAGAAGGCGGGAGACATGGTAGATGATATTCCAGATGCTCCAATTCCAATGGCGTTGCCACTGGTATCGATCTTGGGTGGTTTAGCCGCCAAAGGTCGCTCGCGCTTAGTAGGGGGAGCTGATGCCGATGCCGTTGCGTTTGCTCGGGCATGTTGCTGCAACTGCTGGGGGCTGCCTGCCGGCAAAGGAAGAGAGAGCGATGGCGCGGTTGCCATGGAATGGCTGTTGAACATTCGCGTATCTGGTTGTGAATTCCACTCACAGTTCATGAGAACTTGTTCATTTGACATGAGGGAGTTATGCATCATCGACTGTTGGGGCTGTCTCTGTAGTTGCTGATTCTGTTGGTGTAGATGCATCTGTTGTGACTGCTGCTGCTGTTGATATTGTTGCTGTTGCTGCAATTGCTGTTGTTGCATGCCTGCAATACCATGATGTTGCTGGTGTTGCTGTTGCTGGAGTTGTAGTTGCTGTTGAAACAATTGAACGTCGTCGGCAGTAAAGTCGATATCCATGGGCAAAGGCATGCTTGCATCCCAGAAAGATGCCCCGCCCCCAACAGGGGCCGAAACCGAATAGCCGTACATGTCTTGGCCTGGGTGTATGAAGCTCGACATGTCTGGTTGAGCGCCGCTCACAAAGTCGGCATAGCCAAAAGTCTGGTCATTTTGCATAGTGTCGTGTGCCTTCCGTCGTCCCTTGTGCTTGGATGGTGGAGGAGTGGCTGTCTGTATGGCCTCAATGCCGGCTTCTGACTTGGTCTTGATAGCGAAAGTTATAGACGTCGACCTAGTATCGGTGATGCTACCCTCGGTTTTCTCGTCTAGATCGCCGGCGGTGGTGTTGCGCTTGCCACAAACACGTTTCGCTTGTCTAGGCGACTGGGTGACAGTAGGATGAGAACCGAAACTGGCAGTTTCTGTACTGCGGCTGCTATCAGTACTTTGATGGCTAGTATTTCTATTATCGTAGTTGGAAGCTAGAGTCGCAAGTTGAGCCCATGGACTAGGGGTAGACGGCAGTCTGACAAGAGGGACCTGCGGCTCGGAGGTGAAATGATTGGCATGGGACGCAATTTCGGCAGCGAATGTGCTAATGGAGAGCCGGCGCTTGGCCGAAAGCGAGCCCGAAAGTGGTGGCGGCACAGACGACACTGTCGAGTTTGAAGGTATGCGAGATTTCGGATCCGATGCTACGGGTGTAAAGTTGGAGGAAAAGGCCTCAAGGCCAGGAGACTTAATCGCGGACCCCAGTATCAACAACTCGTCTGAGAACCGAGGGGTCCAGACAGGTGGAGGGTCGTGATCGGCAACTGTTGAAGACTCGGCAGAAATAAGGTCAGGCTCGTCGGTGGGCGGTACGGCAAACTTGGGATCGATATCAAATAACGGGCTCGGGGTCGATGTTTCGGAGGGGGATTGCGTGGGCGTGGATAGTTGTATGTGGTGAGTCGATTCTTGAGAACTACAGCCGAGGGGTTGAGTGTTAGAATAAGCAAATGATAGGCGAACCAAATAAAGATAGGGACGCCAACAAAAAGGCAGGCTGCATGGAGCAGCAGTAGTTGTAGATAAAGATGGTATACTAGTAATATGTATACAGATGCGGTATGTCTGTGCGAACTCAAAAGAGAAGAAAAATCAAGTAACTAAGTATGGGCCAGGCAGCAGAAGAAGGTTGGGGGGGGAGATGTATAGTACAATAAGTGGTGCTAGTAGCAATAAATGGTGCTACTTGGCAGCCAAAGAAAGCATTCTAGTACCAAGTACAAGTACCAGTACCAACCCAAGAGGTAACAAAGTAAACAGAGCAACAATGGCCACTCGGCAACAAAGCCAATGTGGAGTAGCAACAGTCAGCTCAAGGTGGGTGGATCTAGTTGTAAAGGGTCTGTTCTAAAGCATGGCTGCGCTGCTTTTTGTGCTGGTTCTGAGCTAGGCCTTCCTAGTCGGGGTTGCTGTGGGTTTTCCCTGTTCTTTCTTTGCCTTACTGAGTGAGCTTGTTGGTTGGGTAGGCTAGCATCTTTATGTCTTTTAAATTCTTTCTTTTTAGCTTTGTTTTTGTTGCGGCCGCAGGCATCATTCCGTTCAGAAACCAAATCAAAGCTTGGTTACTTCAGCGGCTTTTAGTAGCGAATTTACTAGTGACCAAGTCGCAGAGAAAGCTGGGCGGAAGAAAGCTAAGAGCAGAATAGACTGAACTGAACGACACCATGAACAAGGAACAAGGGTCCAAGCAATGTAGCGTAGCAGTCGCAGTAGCAGTAGTGCAGTTTTATCACTTTGGATTGATTGGTTGGGTTTTCGGTTGCAATGTTGTTAGTTGCAAAAGTAGAAGGTCAACAGGTATAAACAACAGCATACGGCAATAGCAGTCAATGTATACCAGGAACAACCGCAGAAAGAAACGCACAGCACGACCGACAAGTCATGAGAAGCTCTCTCGGAACAGCACGAACGGGGGGTGCTGAAGGATGACGAGCAGGATGTAGGGCCAAAGGGGAGGAATAAGAGAGGATCAATATCAGTAGCAGCAACAGCGGGAGGGCCACAGACTTGATCGAGTTACCAAAAAAGACAGACACAATGAAGTAACGGCAGGAGAACGAAGAAAAGAAAGAGATATACTTGATAGAAAACAGCGAATCCTTACCTGGGGAACATTAGACCGATATGCATATTAGGTTCTGTATGTATTATGGTAGACGATTTTCCAGCAAATAGGAAGAAGCGGCAGACCAACGATAGCGAGAGCAGAAGTTCATGAAGATATGCTTGATTTTAGGGTTTGTCGGTACTAAAAAAAATGGCAGCGAGAGATGTGAATCAGGCTAGGAAAAGTAGCAGAGCAAAAAAAGGGAAAAGAGGGCCAAATCTGCTGTCGAGTCAGAGTTAGATTCAGGGCTTACGGCGACGGGCCGGCTGGATATTATTTGGATAGTCTGAGTTATAGCTGACGGAGAAGGCGGTGTGGACAGCAAGGCCGGCTAAGAAAGACTCTGTTTGGGGCCAACGAGGCAACGTTTGTGTATATTTTGTTTGATATAAGGAAGGCTGCCGATATTGAGAAGGTGAGGTTTATATTGGCTATTTGTTGATGGAAAAGATGGATTGTCGTATTGGATGTTGTCGTAAGAAGTCCCAAAAAAAAGAAGAGTAGAAAAATAGGGCAGCCAGGTTGTCGAAGATGTGAGCGAGTTCGTATGCAGGCGGATTTTTAGATATGCAGGTATATTTGTAGTCGCTATGCGGCAGAGATAACCCAAAATAAAGAGAAATCAAAGGCTGGACTGTGTCCTGGAACACAGCAGCTTTTTCTTTTTGTTTTTGTTTTTGAGCAGCAGGTTAGAAACGTCAATATGGGTGTTCTAATGCCTGGATCAGTATAAATATCAATTCATTGGATAATTGTTTGATTTGTAGTTGTCGTTCAATGCGATCTTGATAGATGTCAAATGAGAGCCGAGATAGTGTAAAGCAGGAGAAGATATCAGAACAGGATAAATATAGAAAATCCAGGCTTAACCTACCGGATGGCTATGTATGATGGCGATGTAAAGTTAACTCTCTGGTTACCATAAGTGAATTCTGATAAGGGATGGTTCGACGCCGTCAATCCTAAATCATATCTTGTAGGTTAAAAAGAAGAAAACAAAATCGTGATATTTCCTATATCAATCACCCGAAATGGAATTAGATAAACAATGGCAAACAACACTTGAAAAGGAAGATAAATAATCCAAGAGCCTAAATACAAGGCTATTGCTGTTAGTGGAGAGGTTCTTTCAGTTTGTAAGTAAGCTTTTTTTCTAGCTGGTCAAGGTAAAAAAAAAACAAGAGGCAAGACTCAAAAAGCCGCCCAGCCAAGTTTGTTATCCCAATCGGGAAAGAACCTAGTTTGGCCCACTCGAGCTGCAGAACGATGATCGACGCCTAGGACACAAAAGTCTAGAGAAAGCCTAGAACTTACAATCATCTGTAGCATTCCCTAAGATCTTTGAAAGAGCGATATCTTAGCCAGTGGGTGGTTTAGTTTAACTAACTTTGGGCGTGGTTTGGTTGGGTTAGTTTCTTGTGTGGTGGCAGGGACAGACAAAAAAAAGTACAAGCGAAAAAAGACGGTCAAGAGTCGGTAATACAAGACAGAGATGGTACAGAAGACAAGCTTATTCGCTTTGTAGAGCGTAACTCCAAAATAAAATCTATATGTAGAGACGATAGCATATGGTATTAGTTGGCTATATCTCTATATTCTCTGTATCTGATGTACACGACTACCATCACTATCACTATCACTATCACTATTACTATCGTCTAGCATGACTTTGCGACTATGTACGGACTAGCGGCCAAAGCGTAGGCTTGTGCTTCGTCCAGTTCTGCAGCTTCTCTCATCTCAACATCTTGCATTCTTCGGGAAAGGAGTTGCAGGCTTCCATATTGCATTGCCCGTAGTAGCAATTACAACCTCGCAGTCAGCACTAGTTTTAAGTGAATTCATGCGTCCGTTGTCTGTAATGATTACATGTTATTTGGACAATAGAAAATTGTATACAACGTTCTCTTCTAATATATTTTTTCGCTTTACCATATTATATCAGAACTTACTAACTAGTTATAGAAGTCACAGTTCAGGAACTTTGCCGCCATCTCTACTTTTCTATCCTACTGCTTTACAACGGGATTAGACCCTGTACAACCCTGTTCTTGTCGGTCTAGCCAGGACCTTGAGAAAGCTCTGACTTTGTTGTTTTTCCTTCAACAACAACGCATGAATTACAATTGTCTTTATAGTTTTTGAAACGTAATCTAGCATCTTTTCCTATTTATCTTGTTGCTTTTTTTGCTCTTGTAATTTTCCATCTTTGTTTGTACGTGCTTAATACTTGACTTGTTATGGCTTAAATGGCACGGATCGCCAAATGTCATCTTGATCCAAGGTTTGTTTACGCCCTTACTAATCAACTTTACCCCCTTTTGTTGGCTTCTTGCTGTATTAACCCGAACCCTTATTCAAGCTACCATACAAAAAGATATGACAAATCTCATCAATGTTTGTGTATACGACTATATCGAACGAACAGAGTTACTTTCGTTATACTTGGTCTTTTTTGTTCTATTGACTACTTGCAAATCAATATTCTATCAGATAAGTATGTGCCTTGTAGATAGTTAAGTTCCTATCTCTGGTTAGCACATAAAAATATGTTCTACACAATGAGAATTTCATGATACTCTGATATAATGCTCCTTTACACCATAGTTCATATAACCAACAATCAAACTTGATAGCTTTTGCTGTAGTACCAGTGTATAATACCCAATATTTGGTAACTTTATATCAAATCGTAAGCTACGAAAGCTACATACCGTTGTTCTTATGCGGCATTGTTCGTAAACATAGTCTTGTATTGATGCACAATTCTCTACCATGTCTTCTTCTTCTCCTTCTCTACATGTACATTTATTTCGCTCCTCGTTTTTGGTTCAAGTATTAGTTAGTAGCTTCTTTCTTGCATTAATTTTGGAATCGAAACCTTGCTTTTTGTGTGTGGGGGCTACTTGTTGTTTTTTTCTTGTGCTGTTCAATATTACGCCTAGCTTAGTAATATTTGACTACTTATTGCATACATATACATATTTGTACGCATTTTTCTTTGGCACATAATCCCCTGAATTTTTTCTATCTTGTCCCCCTTTCCTACCTGTTTGAAGCGTTCAAAATTTTGAGAGCGATTTTGCTGGTATCCTGGTATGACGTGCTGATATCACTGTTGATGTTTTTAGATTGATAGATAAGCCAACTGTTTTGTATAGTATACAGGGCTAACGAGACGATCAAGAGCTACTGAATTTTCTACTACATATGACCAAGGATAGTTATATTGAATTGTCTTTTGTTGTTGTCACAACTTCACTAAGTCTATCGTCATGTCTTACCAAGTGATGTGACTTAACAGCTTTAGTATCCGTCGTAAAAGGATCTTATTCCCAACCTCCCTGATAGCCCGCGTTGTATATTTCTCTTTCTTGGTACACATAGCTCGGTAGATAATGTGAACTCATCTTCACTATCATACCTGCAGCGTTTTAGAATCATCGCTAGCATAGGCTGCACTTGTACAGTGGTACAAGTGAGTCTTGCGGTGATAATAGATCTAAGATGTGTTTCTAAGTTTGTCTAAACATGATAGGCCGTGATTGGTCAGTTGCTTGCTTCATTTCTTGTATAGTTTGATATATACCTGCATATATATATATATATATATATTGTACAGCATGTATGTAGTCATGGTTATCTATGTCTATTACTTGCATAGCCATACTACTGTGGACGCTATTGTTACTTCGGCCTCTTCTTATCAAATCTCCCTTGAGCTGACTCCTTGCCATGATAATAGTGTCTCTCCTGTACATCTAACCCTTAATTCCAATAGTTTCTACTCGTTCCATGGCTAGCATTTTAAACTACCCCCACATCTGCCGTTTACATCCGGCCATTGTTATCATAGCTCCCGGATTACTCGCGCCAAGATCATTCCTCTGGGCAAGATTACTTGCTTAAGCTCGACAATACTCAAAACTGAACTTGACTATGTCTTATGTCTACTAGGACAACCTAAGATCATGGAACGAGATACCTGAAATTGACTTGACTATATTTGTTGTCCAAAACTTAAAATTTGATCTGATTATATTTTACGTCTACCTAAATCACTGAGATCATACGACGCAAAAACTTCATGTGGAGTATATATACACTTTTAGATATTAAAGCGACAATTAACCCTAAAGATAGACGATCTTGTGGTCTATTGATATAATTCTCGCGTAGGGTTAGTTTTATAGCATAGCTTGCGAGAAGTCCCGTGTTCGATCTACGGCAAGACCCTGACTTTTTGATATTGTTGATTTCTACGTGGTTTAGAGACGAAGAGCTTAGTTCTATGACTTAGAGGCACCTTTTTACGGGGTCATTCATCTTGTTTTACCGTAGTAAAGGCTAAAAATGGAAGCAGGCTTGTGATTGATCTTGTTCTAGCTTTCATGAACGGCAACACTAATACCATTGCTACTTTAATATATCTAGTATAGATGATTATAAGTAGCCTTCGCGTGCCTAGATACTAGCAACGTTTTTGTTCCGAATAATACTTGCACCGAGAGACTTTTGATATACATTTTGTTTGTTTTATCATTTTACGTCGACTTACTGTTATTTCGCAGCAATACCACAGCTTTTTTAATATAAAAGTGACTTGATTGAAAAGTTGTGACAGTCTGTCTTTGAGCAAGATGGATTAGAAAGCTTAGCAAAGAGTGATTGATGACAAGACTGGATTTCTCCATTAGGAAAAACTTGCGTTAAGGGCTGCCCCTAACCTGACGCCATAAACTCGGCCATCTTGCCACAGACAGATTGATGATGATGATGATGATTGTATTTATCGTCTAGAGATTTGACTAAGAGTCCCAGTCCAACCTCATGATCATATGTCCCTTGCTTCTGCCCGCAGGTCGAAGAACACTCAGCTCAAGACTGATTTCAAATCTTGGATAGCAGAGTGCCAGCCAAGACAGCACCTTGGGGTCCGTCTTGGAACAAAGACCGTCTATAATGTTGACTGGTTTAAAGACTAGTACAGGTCGACAGTGGGACGGATCCTGGCGGCTTAGATAGGCTATGGCGACTTCGCGGAGTACCATGACCGCTTCCAACACACCGATGCCGAAAGAAATTGCCCACTATGCCAGCAACGAAAGGAACCTTTCCAT
>LJZU01000219.1:0-125962 GCA_001513805.1 Davidsoniella virescens | reverse complement strand
CCCGCGAGTGATCGCATACCCCGTCCTCAACACCCGGTATACCTGATAGCTTACTGACTCGTGGCTCTTATATGCACTTAAAGGTTCTAAGCCTACACCTACGCCTTTGTCTTTGTCCCAGCAATTCTTCGCCTATCTGGGCTCTGGAGGCCAGATCTCGACCGCCGGGCGCCCGTACACCAAATGGTACAACCTATCCGAGCGCTTTACTCTGGACGACTTCAGAGGCGAGCTATACATCGTTGTGATCACTGCCATCCTGTTCTCCGGTCACTATATTGGTGTCCGTAGTAACCGCGCGAAGGCTGATGCGTGGGCCAAGGCCAATGGACCTCTGCTGAAGCAAGAGTATGCCATGGTTGGCTTTGGTGGCACTCCGACTATCGACTTTGATCCTAAAGACACTAGTGGTATTCTGCGCGAGAAGTCGCTCTTCGAGTTCCAGTCATATGTCACTGGCCGTCGCAATGTTGCGTTCACTGATATCAACCTTGTCCTCAACCGTCGTTTCAACCCTCTTATCATGCTCCTTGAGATGGCCATCACTTTCTTCTGGGATTCCATTACTCCTCCCGCCGATCAGTGTGAACTGATCAGTTACCCTTTCGATGGCCTCGAGAGCAAGACTGTTCGTCAGGTTGCCGTGACCGCTGAGCCCAAGACTCAGGAAAAGAGCACTTATGATAGTTTTGTTTGGGGCATCGTTAACAAAAATCAGATGAAGCGTCTGCGCGAGAACCGCTATGATCTGTCGCTCACTTACACTAAGGAGAACCCCAAGATGCCTATCTGGACTACTGTCATGAGCGAGAGCGCCGAGATTACCGATGCTCTCCTGACCAAGGATCTGATAGCTGCCGTGGAGTCTGCTGGTGACCTGTTTGACTACTTTGTGGTCACTGATCAGCCCGGATCTAAGCCCACTACGTAAGTTGATATGGCGCTGAGAGTGACTTGAATATCTTGCTAACACGTCTACTAGGATTGCCGAGACTATTCCCCGCAAGCGCATCTTTTGCCGCTACCGCCTCCCGGAGGACAACAACTACGAGCATCTCCTACCTCTGTTTGAGCAATTCCTGCGCTTCCCCGATCATCTTGTCAACGTTGCACATTTCCGCCCCGAAGTGTTGCGCAAGGTCAAGAGCGTTCGTGAGGAGGCCATCGTCCAAATCAAGAAAGACCTCGAAAATGAGAAGGCTGAGGAGCGTGCCGCTGGGCGGGAGCGTAACAGGAAGTCTAAGCGTGAAGAAGCACTGGCTGGTCTGACTGCCAAGGCGCAGAAGAAGTTTCTCGACAAGGAGCGCGAGAAAGAGGTGCGCAAGATGCAGAAGAAGTCTACCATGCGTGGTTAAGCCAGCAAGTGATGTGATCGGCGGAGATTCATTATGTGTGATCTATTCTGCTACTTTCTATCGCGGCAATATAAACTTGGGTTATATATAAGGATGAATAACTCTACTCTATAGAGTATGCACAGTGTATGATACGGGGACTACGGCGTTCGGATTGGTAGCTAGACGGCGTTGTCGCTATGGCTGCGACTTTTAGCAGCACTAGTACATGGCTGCTGGTTTGCTTTGGTGCTTTGGTACGTTTTTGATATGATAGAAATCAATTTCCTTTTCCTTCCTTGTATACAACTATCTACATGTCATCAATTCTTGTGCATTTTGAGTGGCTGTTCAGTGGTAACAGGATTAGCAAACTGTATTATAGCTGTAGCTGGCCCTTTAAGGTTCTTTTTAGGGGTGTTTGTTGTAGTGTCAAGCAAGACAAGTTAAAGGCCAACCTGGCGTTAATACATGCGAGATAGACAGACCGAAAGAGTTAGAGAGACACACTTGTAAATATCACGACGTATATAGAATCATACAACATATACATACATACACTTGATTTCACAGACTTTCCGTCATGCTTGGTTATTCATTGAAATAGGCGCCACGTGCGTGGCGTTATACATTAGTACAGATAAATGATTGTTACTGGATAATCGTGTTCATACATGTAGATAATAAATGTAAATCGACGGAATTCAGATGGACCCACTCTAAGCTGCTGTTAGCGGAAAGTGCTAGCAGCAATTAGTTAAAGTAGTAAGCGGCTATTACTACCTACTAGTATTACTATTACGTTGGTTGCGGAAATATGTAGGCCTGGCGAGCTGGCCTTGCTGTCCTCAACTTTGGTTTTTTTAAGGTCAAACTCGCTACCATTTGTTTTCTTTTTTTTTGCCTCTAGCCTCAAGAGCGGCAAGGATCACGGATTGGAAAGCTGTTATCTTCTCAATATTGCTTTATTTTTTTTCCTCACCATCAGCAACTTCTGGGACTAATTCTTACAGGTGGTCTCTCGATCAAAAACGCACCGGCTAGATCAGCCAATACTACATACAGACACATACTGTTCTGTAGAAGTAATTGCCAACTAGTGGCTGGCTGTTTAAACTGCAACCCCTCCGTCTTCCGGGGCCACCCCACGATAATTTAGAACAATAATCCCACGACGACCATCCAAGGCTGTCAACAAAGACGACACCGTCCAACTTTCATCACACTATTTTTGGCTGCTGGAAGAGTTTCCACCCACGATAACCGCCTGCATATACTATTTACCGAAACACAATGGCGCTGCTCGTCGACAATGCGCAGGTCCAGTCGGCCGAGCTATTGACGCCGCTGCCGTTCTACCTGCACGCCTATGTCTGGCCGTTCACGATAATATGGCCTGTTTTCTTCCGCTACTATCTTGACCAGGAGATGTACGACCTGCACCTTGGGTCGCAGGAATGGACTTTTGTCTGGTCGGGTCTCATCTTCTCGCTTCAGATGCTCGTTTGGTTGAGCACTAACTGGAGTGTCAACATCAAGGCTCGTTTGACTACTACGCGCGCTAGCAGCCTTACTGATGCCAAGGCGATCAAGATCATCCCCATCGCCAACGCCGGTGCTTCTAACATTTGCGACCTAGAGTACGACAAGGTAAGCGCTTCCTAGTATGTTGCGCTGCTGTGGTTTGGACCAGGCTGAACTAACCCTCTTTCTCTGCTCTGTGATAGACTACCAAAAGGACTTCCTTCGTTTTCCAGAAGCGCCGCTTCCTTTACCACGAAGATACCAAGCTGTTCGCTCCCTTCACCTTTGTTATCGACGCTGACCCCAAGCCATCCGTGGGCCACTTCGTCAACTCCAAGGGCATCATGACTTCTGCCGAGCTCAAGTCTCTAGAGGAGCACTATGGCAAAAACACCTTCGATATCCCCGTGCCTACATTCACTGAGCTTTTCCGCGAACATGCCGTGGCTCCCTTTTTTGTGTTCCAGATTTTCTGCGTTGGATTGTGGATGCTGGATGAATACTGGTACTACTCTCTATTCACGCTGTTCATGTTGGTCGCTTTCGAGAGCACTGTCGTGTGGCAGCGCCAGCGCACTCTTACCGAGTTCCGTGGCATGAGCCTGAAGCCGTACGATGTTTGGGCCTACCGTATCGGCAAATGGGTTGAGGTTCAGTCTGACCATCTTCTTCCCGGCGATTTGATTTCGATCAACCGCTCGAAGGAGGACAGTGGCGTTCCTTGCGATCTTGTTTTGATCGAAGGAACTGCTATTCTCAATGAAGCTATGCTCTCTGGTGAGAGTACGCCTCTCCTCAAGGACTCTATCCTTCTGCGCCCCAAGGATGCCCAACTCGATCCTGAAGGTCTTGACAAGAACGCTTTCCTATGGGGTGGTACTAAGGTCTTGCAGATAACTCATGTTAACCCCGAAGAGGGTGGCGCCAAGCTCTCATCTGGCGTTCCCCGTGCCCCGGATAATGGTGCTCTGGCTGTAGTTACCAAGACTGGCTTCGAGACTTCTCAAGGTAGCCTGGTCCGTACTATGATTTTCTCTACCGAGCACGTGTCTGCCAATAATGTCGAGGCTCTGTGGTTCATCTTGTTCTTGCTGGTCTTCGCCATTGCCGCTTCCTGGTACGTCTGGGATGAGGGTGTCAAGAAGGACCGTAAGCGTTCCAAGCTTCTTTTAGACTGCATTCTTATCGTTACGAGTGTTGTTCCTCCCGAGCTTCCCATGGAACTAAGTTTGGCTGTCAACACGAGTCTTGCTGCTCTTTCGAAGCTGGCTATCTTCTGCACGGAGCCTTTCCGTATCCCATATGCTGGCCGCATTGATATTGCTTGCTTCGACAAGACTGGCACTCTGACTGGTGAGGATCTGGTCGTTGAGGGCATTGCTGGAACTAGCCTGTTTGATTCTGCTGTCAAGTCTGAGCATGAGTCTGACGGCGCCCATACATATGTTTCCCCTGTCAAGAACATTGGACTTGAGTCCACCCTTGTTCTAGCCACTGCTCATGCGCTTGTTAAGCTAGAGGAGGGTGATGTTGTTGGTGACCCCATGGAAAAAGCTACCCTGGAATCTCTAGGCTGGGCTCTCGGACACAAAGACGTTCTTGTTTCTCGTCCTCTGTCTACCTCCAAGATTGTTTCCGAAACTATCTCCGGGCAGGTCCAAATCAAGCGTCGCTTCCAGTTCTCATCTTTGCTCAAGCGTCAAAGCTCCGTTGCTGTCGTTAAGGGTATCGATAGTGCTACTGGCCAGAAAATCCAGGGTACCTTCGCCGGTGTCAAGGGTGCTCCCGAGACTATCCAGAAGTTCTTGTCTACTGTTCCTGAGAACTACGAAGAGACGTTCAAGTACTTCACCCGCCGTGGCTCCCGTGTTCTTGCCCTAGCCTACAAGCAGCTCAGCACTCATGATGAGTATGGCGCCGGAAAGATCAACGATCTGAAGCGGGAGGATGTCGAGTCTGATCTGACGTTTGCCGGCTTTCTGGTTCTCCACTGCCCCTTGAAAGAGGATGCTGTTGAAGCTGTACGCTCTCTCAATGAAAGCAGCCACCGTGTCGTCATGATCACTGGTGATAACCCGTTGACTGCTGTCCATGTTGCCCGTGAGGTCGAAATCGTTGACCGTTCCGCTCTGATTCTGGATGCCCCTGACGACAATGAAGACGGTGACAAGATTGTCTGGCGTAGCATCGATGATAAGATTAGCATCGCTGTTGACCCTACGAAGCCAATCAACCCCAAGATTTTGGCCGATAACGATCTGTGTGTCACTGGTTACGCCCTGGCCCAATTCAAAGACAACGAAGCTGCTTGGAAAGATATCCTGCGCCATACTTGGGTTTATGCTCGTGTTTCACCTAAGCAGAAGGAGGAGATTCTTCTGGGCCTGAAGGACATGGGATACTACACTTTAATGGCTGGTGACGGTACCAATGATGTCGGTGCCTTGAAGCAGGCTCACATTGGTGTTGCCCTACTGAACGGTACCCGCGATGATCTAATCCGTATCGCCGAGCACCAGCGTAACACTAAGATGAAGGAGATTTACGAGAAACAGTGCGGCGTAATGGAGCGCTTCAACCAGCCTCGTCCCCCTGTCCCTGTTATCATTGCCCACCTGTACCCCCCTAGCCCTACCAACCCTCACTACTTGAAGGCTATCGAGCGTGAAGCTAAGCGTAAGAATATGACTCCCGAGGCCTACGCTAAGGCTCACGGTGTTGCCCTTCCTGATTCTGCTTCTACTGCCGTTGCCCCTGCTACCGACTTTTCGCAGATCATCTTGACTCCCGCCGAGCGCAAGAAGCAGGAAGCTCACCGCAAGGCCAATGAGCTGACCGACCGTCTGACTGCCTCGCTTCTTGATCCTTCTGCCATGGACGATGATGAGCCTCCCTCGCTAAAGCTGGGTGATGCTTCCGTTGCTGCTCCGTTTACTAGCAAGCTCCGTGATGTCATGGCTATCCCCAACATTATCCGTCAAGGTCGTTGCACTCTAGTCGCCACTATCCAGATGTACAAGATTCTTGCTCTGAACTGTTTGATCAGCGCCTACTCTCTGAGTGTTCTGTACCTGGAAGGCATCAAGTTTGGTGATAGCCAGTATACTATCAGTGGTATGCTCATGAGTGTCTGCTTCTTGTCTATCTCACGCGCAAAGACCGTTGAGGGACTCTCTAAGGAGCGTCCTCAGCCAAATATCTTCAACTTCTACATCATCGGTTCTATTCTGGGCCAGTTTGCAGTTCACATTGTGACGCTGATTTACATTGCCCGTCTTTGCGATCGCATTGCGCCGTAAGTTACACCACATTCAGTTAATGACCACTCAAAAGACTAACATGAATTCATAGTCGTGGCGACAACGTTGATCTTGAAGCCGAGTTCAAGCCTAGCTTGTTGAACAGTGCTGTCTATCTTCTGCAGCTTATTCAGCAGATCTCAACTTTTGCTGTCAACTACCAAGGCCGTCCCTTCCGTGAGTCCATTTCGGAGAACAAGGGCATGTACTACGGTATTCTGGGTGTGACTGGTTTAGCATTTGTTTGCTCCATGGAGCTCATGCCCGAGATCAATGAACAGATGAGTCTCGTTCCATTCACCGAAGATTTCCGTATCCAGATGACCAGCACCATGGTCCTTGATTATGCCGCCTGCTATGCGATCGAGACTGTCCTCAAGCGTATCTTCTCTGACTTCCGTCCGCGTGACATCGCCGAGCGCCGTCCCGACCAGCTAGAGCGTGAGAACATACGCAAGGAGAAGGAGGCCACGATTAAGGCTGAGGAGGAGGAGCGCAAGAGACTGGAGGAGATTGTTGATATCGAGCGTAAAGTTGAAGCTCGCAAGGAACAGTTCCGCCAATGGGCTGCAGGTGGCACCGCCACTCCGGCTGCTCCAGCTACTACGATTGCCAACTAATGGCCATGAGCTGAGGTAGACAAACTCGAAAACTAAGGAAAAAGTGAAATAATTTTTGTTGGTTGAGGATTGAAATATCTAGAAATTCAAGTGGCTAAATAATATTTGTACAAGATAGATTCGGAAGAGAATGAAATTACTAACGACAAACCGATGTGAGCTTTTTACTTTAGCCTATTATCCTCATCGGGACGATATAGCCGTCAAGATCAAGAACATATACAGAACAGATACAATGCGCTTATTTGTAGACTAATCATCCTAAACTAAATGGAATGCAAAAATCAAAGAATATTCATGTGATTTGGAGGAGAGATCTGTCTCCAGATAATCAAGTTGCATAGAAAGCCGAGATCGCATCAATGGAAGATGTCATAAAAGGGGAGTCATTACATCTGACTTGTACTACTTAACCATTGCGTATATAATTTTGTTTTATTAAATAGTAAGAAAAAAAGAGATATCCAGGTGTAATGATGAGAGACCTTTATAATCTTGATCTAATACTTAATTATTAGAAATCTATCATTGGAATAATCCACGATATAACGTATCTATATCTTATCCATCGTCTTCAGCTTGTATAATTCATATATATCTATAACAGTCTACCCAGCACACCTTATTCCTCTTAGACGAAAGAGAAGAAGATACATCAGCTTCTTGAATCCTTTTCATGTCTTTTTTCAAATTTTTTTTTTTATAAATTTATGTTGTCATTATGTAAGGAAAGCCACGATGATTGATAGCTAATCTTTTTCACACTGATTAGTTATCATCGATCTTGAATTCTTGGTACTACTAATACATAAAAAGAAACAAGGGAAATTTATCCGGTAGACTGGAGTTTTACATCCACCTTTTGCTTGCTTCTCTGTTTTGGACAACGAAAGATAACCTACAGACCAAAATTCCCAACTATCAAATTTGATTCCGGTCACGGCAGCTTTGCTATCATTTTCTCGTTGAAGCTTCACATGTGACGTTTCTTTTAATATCGAAAGATTCATCATTCAATAAAGACAAAAAATAAGGGCTATGATTACACTAGAGAGTCTTTCTCAATGGCTGCATGTCGCTGATAAACATGAATCCAGCAAGTAAAACTCCATATAAAACAGATAAAAGAAAACATTGGTGATGGCGGGGGTGTGTTTGTTAATGAAGAGGAAGATAGTGGGGATTTAGTAGTCGTAACAAGTTACTACTAATTCATGGAATACAACTGAGCAAGCCGTAGGGTATTTTTGTTTAGTTAGTTTGCGAATCTAAACTAACTTAAGAAGACTTGGGGGGGTTGGACTGGACAAAGGCAACACCCTTAACAATGTTCTTCTTCAGGTCAACGAAGCAGGCGTCCAGCAGCTTCTGCTCAGCGGCATCGACCTTGCCGATGGGCAGGATTTTCTTGACACCGTCAGGGCCAAGCTCGACGTTGGAGGAGAAGAAGTCGATACCTTGGTCCTTGTACAGAGGGGACTCGACGAAAGTGGGCTCGACGACACCGTTCTCGCCCTGGCCAGCACGCAGGACAGCGTCAGCCATGCGGGCACCAGCCATGGCCATGGACAGGGTAGCGGAACCGGCACCTTCCTTGGCCTGGACGACCTCGTCACCACCGAACTGGACGCGCTTGACCAGGTCAGCGTTAGAGGTCAGCTCGGGGTGGTTGCTCTGCGAGAACAGAGGGACAATAGTGACACCGGAGTGGCCACCAACGACAGTGATCTTCTCATCGGTGGGGTTGGTGCCCTTGATCTCGGAGACGAAGCGCGAGGCGCGGACAACATCCAGAGTAGTAACACCGAACAGCTTCTTGGGGTCGTAGACGCCCTTCAGCTTGAAGACCTCCTTGCAGATGGGGACGGTAGAGTTGACGGGGTTGGCAATAACCAGGATCTTGGCCTTCGGGCAGTGCTCAGCGCAGGCGTGAGCCAGGTCGCGGACAATGGAGGCGTTGGTGTTGAACAGATCGTCACGGGTCATTCCGGGCTTGCGGGGAACACCAGCAGGGATAAGGACGACCTCGGCACCCTTCAGGGCGCTGGCCAGGCCATCCTCAACAGGCTGGTAGCCCTTGACGGTGCTCTTAGTGTTGACGTGGGAGATATCGGCAGCGACACCTATATAAGCAGAGAGGTATGGTTAGCATGCTACTTGTCTATGGCTATAGTGATGTCGAGAGAGCCTACCAGGTCCGCCACGGATGTCGTACAGGGACAGCTCGGTGACCCTGGGGTTAAGCTTCAGTAGAAGCGACAGAGGCTGGCCAATACCACCAGCAGCACCGAGAACGGCAACCTTGGAGAGCTAAAGTAGAGGATAGACGGTTAGTATATAAACATAGCAAGTCGATTAAGTGTCGTTGTGGTAGGGCTGGACCGGATAGCTCAAGGCCACTTGTCTCAGCTTCCTCAGAGTCATCATCAAAGGAAACCCTCGGCGTAGCCGAGTTTGCATTTGAAAATCTGGGGAAAGCAACGCCAAGGAGTCCTTCAAAGGTTAATCGAAAGCCAGGCAACATCATGTCGAAAGCCAATGGCAAGATAGCTTCTAATGAGCTAACTAGTCCACAGACGATCCAAACAAGAAATACATTAGAAGCAGCTATGGCGATATCCCAGAGGGATATTCTATAGAAGGCCAAAGCAGGGCTACCAGGACGACTAAGATAGACAGGCTAGCCGATCAAATGGATATCAGGGGATAAATAGAGGACAGATTCATCACTCACATCACGGGCCGAGGCCGAGAAAGCGCGGCGCTGCAGAGTCGAACGGAGAGCAAACATTTTGAAGTGTGGGCGTAGGTTTTTAGAGGAGTAAAGAAAAAGATGGATGTGGGATAGAAGATGTTGAAAGGGAGAAAAAAAAAGTAGAGGAAGATATAGAATCAAAAAGGAAAAAGAGTAAATAAAAAGGAAGGGAAAGACGGGAATAATGGCCCGGGAAGGAACTGCCTGCACTGAGGGAGAAAAAAGATGGCGCAGAAGGCTGTTGCTTTTTTAGATGGAGTTGCAACTTCTAGCTCTGTGACTGGCAGGCGCGGGCCTTCCTAATTCACGACGGTTGGGGGTCCAGAGACCCGCCTGTTCGAATATGAGCTTCTACAGTTGATTGATTACTATGACCACTGGTATATATAATGAAATAGTCATATATTGTGTCTACCGTGCTCTTCATATTTTTTGTTCGGGCTTACGGTAAGATAATCCAATCTTACTACATATGTATATATTTTCTTCCGGTCGAACGAAGCTAAGTAACTCATCAGCCGTTTGTTTTCTTCACTTCATCCGAACAAGTCACCATCACCAGAAGAAAAGCTCGTCTCCAATGCAACCCAGTCGATTCAATCTACAGGTGGGTTAGTTGTTGAGAAAAAGGAAAACAAAACAGAAAGAACACTCATAAAGTAGTAAATCTGGGGTTCGCTCCCGATGATTCCTTGTTCTTGCTTTTGATCCTGTTAATTTCGCTCTAATTCGTACTTTGTGACGCTCGCCTAAGATGTCTTTACAAGCATAGCAATTGGCTCGTTTAGCCGAAAGCGATTTTTTTTAACCTAGAGATACAATTAAAGCACGGCCCGGGCTCACATGATTCCCTTGAAGAGCTTTAAAAACTCTGCTCAACTCCTTAGCCCGCCAAAGAGCTTCTTTACTACGTCTAAGCATTGTAAACAAGCTGATGATTTTAATACCAAAATAGCTCCAGATTCCTTTGTTGCTAAATTCCTGTCCCACAAATGTACTTCCCCGCCCCGCCCCCAAAAAAAAACTTAGCTTAGAGCAGTTCATGAACGTAGCTCGTGGGCAACTTCGGTGGACTTTCGGCGTCTCTTTCTCCGCCACGGCTCTCGAAAGAATGAAGAGACTTCAGGGTTCTATTCTTGCCCCACTTGTAAGACTCCATATAAGTTAGGGTTTGGAGCTACACCAAGAAGCTGCATCTTCTCCGGGTTACAGTGAACGGCGCAAAGAAGCCTGTGCCTAGCTTATGCAACGTCATCACGTAGGGACACGGACAATAGGATCTTTAAAGAGGGAGAACGTAGAATCCTGCTGTATTATAGATAGTAGGAAAAGTACATAGAATATAAAACCGTTATAGCTGCTCCGTCAGTGCCCCCCGGACTACTCGTCGGCTGCTGCCGAATATCCGTGTATGCCTCCATCTAAGATGACCGCCTCATTGTCGTCTTGATCGTCCTGAACACGACGCCACTTGTTTGTTCGTTCACGCGGTTTTCCATCACTCTTATCTTTATTACTCGGCGTGAAGACCGGTCGGATAAGCTTACCCAGTAGCGGGTTCTTGCTGAACGTACCACCGGCAGCTTCACCCGATCTACCGAGCGCATCTAAGACGCCGTACTGATCATCGACCTCGCTGTTTTCTTCCGAGCTTGGTGTGGCCGGCCGCTCCACCTTGGCCATCTTCTTGACCACCTTGCCACCCACCAAGTCGATACTGATTACTTGACGGCGCTTCTCATACTCGGGCCGTGCCTCCCACTCCATCTCACGCAACAACTTCTGCTGTCTCTTAAGTTCCATCGCCCGCTCCTGCGGCGACGACCACATCGACACACCCAAGTGGCCCTGTGCCATGCTAACATCGAAGTCCGCCGCCTCGTCGACTACCCGTGTACGCTGGGCATTCTGAGACTGGAACTCGAGAAGTTTATCCCGGTGTTGTCGTGCAAGTAGCATCTTGTCAGACAGTGGCCCACTACGCGCCTGTGCATAGGACGAAGGGGTCGCAGCGATATCAGCACGTTTATGTGCTTCGCGGTCAGCAGCCATGCGTTCGCGGCCACGCTCGGCACTGAGTTCCTTGAGTATCTCTTGGATCTCAGCAGGCTTCAGTAGTGGAGTGTTGCAGTAAGTGCATGGGCCAAGACCTTCTTTGATGCAGATAACCTTGCCGCATATTTGACAGTTAGGAGCGGCTGATTGTACGGGGTGGCGAGATCCGACACAGTTACATTTGCTCCGCCGAGATCCGGATCTCAATGTTGGGTTGGTGGAGATTTCTAGCGCACGTATGGCCGCGTCTAGATCGGATATAGCAGTGTTAGGGCCTGACATAGGGGTGCCACCGGTGATGTTGACCTTGGTGGCGGGTGCAGGCGTGGAAGTTCCAGGTCCCTTAGCAGCAGCTGGTTTGTTCTTCTTGGGAGGGCCGTCGCTTATGACATATCCACCTTGCGATTTTTGTTTCTGCTGCTTTTCAACTTTAGGAGCTAAAGTAGACAGTGCAGGTCCAGCCTTAGTAGATGTAGAAATTCCAGACGTAGCGTTGATAAATGATTGTAGATTAAAGGTAGAAGCTGAACTACTAGCCCCAGCAACAGCAGTTGCTGGTGTAGCAGACCCCGAGCTCGTCTTTTTATAGTTGCTGGAGATGTACTCAAACTTTTCCTCATGCTTGCTATACGCCGTGCCTGGTGTTGGACCAGTATTCTCAATTTTGCGGGCCGGAGGTACATGGATATCAGCTTTCTTTCTCTTGGCTCTATTCTTATTAGACTTTGGCGCCGCGTCTATTTCCGACGTGTTTGCCGAGGCATTTGCTGAAACGGCAGCTGAAGAAGCTACAGTAGCAGAGGTAGAGGCTGCTTTCTTATTCTGGTTCTTCGCTGGCCGCGATTGTGATTGAGCGCGAGACTGAGAGGTCGAGCCAGCCGTTGAAGAAGCAGGGGCTTGACGTCTAGCATTGAAGGAGGATATGAATGAGTGCACGTCAGAGAAGTCACCAAGGAGATCCTGGAAATGTTTCGCAGCATCTTCTTTGGATAACGTTTCGGCATAGGCTAGGACTTGCTGCAGGTCCTCTTCTGGCAACGGAAGTAGCCGTGATAATTGATGGATAGACATGCTAGCGTTGTAGCAAGAGATCGGTGTTATTATTTATATAAAGATAGACTATGAGAGTTATTCAAGGCTCGTAAAAGAAACTAGATAGTCAAGATGAAAGACAAATCGGTGATGTTGATGAGGTGACAAATTGGAGAGGTAATTCAATAAGCTTTGAGTCGTTGAATATCGAGAACAAGGTGGTGACTTGATTCAATCGTTCGAAAGTGGACCGTCATGTGCTCTTAAGCCAATATACACTGTAGACCTATACGAAGTTGGTGTTGTATGACAGTGTATTTTATGTCTATATGACTGTACGTAGACCCTTACTAGGATTAAAAGACCATTTGAGCTATGACGCTGATGATATCATCTTGACTACTACTGAATAGAAGATAGTAAAATCAAAGAAAAATAAGCTGATCGTTGAATAGAGTATATATATATGAAAAGTAGACTGACAACGATAAAGTATGTCTATACAATCAAACCGTGAGCTGTAAATTCAACACCTTAGATACAAGTAAAAGCAAATTTATTTCTCAACGTTGAGATTTCATGGGAAAGTTGAATATAGAAGAAAAAAGAGGAAAATGAATCAATGAATCAACAAACAAGGGATTATCATGAAGCATGGAATATAAATAAAACAATAAGGAACGCCGAAGTCAAGAAGAGAAGAAAGATTAGAAAAAGGGAAGCATAACATGATATGAGGTATGATAGTACATGATGAAGAAGATACAAAAATGGATAATAAGAAAGAAAAAAACAGTAGAACCCCCACCATGACTAGGAAAACGTCGTTACGGAAATCAACACTCCTAAAATGCTCCATCCATTCAGAAAACCACATATATACTAAAGATGAAACGAAACCTCTCATTCCATCATCCTATACTAAAACACCAAAAGGGTAAAAGCCCATTCCCTTTTTTTTTTTTTGCAAACCCGGATACCTTATCGAGAAAAAAACGAACGATCATCAACCTCCAGTAAATCTTAAAAGGATAAAAAGAGATATTTCAGACATGAACTATCTCGGAGGAAAAAGAGGAAACAGCCTATACAGCTTGAGCGCGATGAACTGGCATGGCCCGCCGAGGTAGTTGGATCTCCTCGTCGTCATCCTCCGAGTCTTCGGCTGCTACACGCTCCAACATCCGATCAATATCTTCATCTGCCAAACGCTGACGCGAACGCATTGGTCTATCGAGAGCAGAAGGCAACGTTAATTGAAGTCTCATATGATTCGAGACCACAGCAGCCACAGATTGTGAAAACACGTGATTGCTACTACCAGTACCGTTGACGTTATTGCTGTTAGTGGTAGATTTCCGTTTTGATGAAGAACGGGATGATGGAATAGCAACCTCTGACTCTTCACGATCAACAACTCGTTTGGTAGAACTGGGCATGGAGGAAGAAATAGAGTTTGATGGCCGATGAGAAGGCAAGCTCTTGCGGGGTTGGGCATTAGGCAAAGCTGTTCGATACGTTGGTTGACTGCTGCTAGTTATGTTTCCATTACTACTGTTGCACAACGAAGATAGAACAACCGGCGCAGAAGAAGATGGTGGTGGTGGCCTTAAGCTCGTCTGGGGAGACGCCAACGGTCCAGCATACGACTTTTTCAAGCTTGCAGAGTGCTTTGGACTACTCATGAAGAGGAGAGTCTCGATAGCATCTTGCTCACGTACGTTTTGGTGCGGTGAGAACATGATGGTGTCGTTGCTTAACTGACTGCAACTCAAGCGGCGGTCAGAACCGGCTGGTAACGGTGTTTGTGGTGACATGGATTGTGAATGTGATAGTAGGGTAGGAGTATATGACCCATTTTCCGTCTTGGTAGAGCGTGAGTTCCGGCGTGGATATGGTTGTGCCATTGGGCGCGAGGCCTGAATGGGTGCCGGGGGGGCTAGACCATGCACTTCAGAGCCAGATGGCTTCAAAGAAGTCGTAGACTCGGGCGGTGATGGTTGTTGTGACCGGACGTCATATATACCAGACGCAGTAGTGAACTCGACAACAGACTTTCCAGTTGACGAAAGCGTAGGACTCGTCGATGATGCGGGCCGTTTGAGTTGTGTCGAGTTGCTAGAGCTTGGTGAGACAGCTTGAGAAGCCAAGGATTCGACCTCGTCAATTGAATGTGATTGCCAGCCGTGGTTGACCTTTATCATGGCATAGGAGAGTCGTGTGCGAAGTTCAGCGGAGAGCTATGCGTAAGCCATACATATTAGTTACAGTTGCTTATACGGGATTTAGTGTGCCAGGGTATGTTAGTGGGACAACACATGTCTTGAGCCCACGAGGTAGCTACCAGAATGGTGTATGTCCCCAAAGAAAATCAATAATTAAAAAATGGATTGACGAAATGTCTCAGGGACACACGAGATGAGACGGGCTATAAGATCAGATCCAAATGGGGTTATGGCAAAATCGATAAAAAGAGCCCCATAATCGTGCGCGGGGAGTCCTCAAGGGATGGCAAACAGGGAAGCGATCTAGCCCAGCAAGACAAATGTATATGTGATAGAGGAACGAGCGCCCAGATCGTTCGTAGGAGGGGGAAGTAAGGGAGGAAGAAAAAGCATGCGGAAATAGACGGGAATATAAAAAACTTACCTCACCAATCTTAGCACCGGACGTAGAAGAAGCACTAGAAATACTAGCATTGCGCGAATGACGATATCTAGGCGACTGTTCGTGAGTCTTGACTTGGCCATCCGCCATTCGTTTACGCGACGCTGCAGCAGATGCAGGATCTGGCGACGACTCGGCCATTTTGTCCTGCAACGCCGCAATATGCGATAGCTGAAGCAATTGAGACTGCGGCTGGTCCATTGGAAGGCCCGGCACAGCACTCCGGTTCGAGTCGGTAGTTGTAGCACGCGCTGCTGTGGTGGTATATTCCGCGGACTCTGGTTGTACAGAGAGACTTGATATTTGAGAGAGCTGTTGCTGCATGGCAGCTGCGGCGTGAGAGACGCGATCGCCACAATAGCAGGACAAGGGATTCTTGTTAGAAAGAGACTTTGAAGACGCAGGTGCGTGAGAGGACGGAGATATGGCCTGTTGAGAAGGGGAATATAGCTGGTGACGATGCTCAGTCGGTGCGAATGGAGTCTGCGGCGTCGAAGTCAATGAGATACGACGCGACTTGTATGGCAAAGGTGAAGCGGGACCAGAGCCAGGGCCAGGACCAGATCGACGACTAGGGCTAGTAGAAGTAGCAAGAGACGATGGTGATGTATTAATCAGGGTAAAAGACGCGGAAGAAGACGAATATTGACCACGGTCCGAAAGAGGAGGGGTCAAAGAAGACGAGAGTAGGCCTGCAAAAAACTGACGCTTACTTGAAGCGACGCGTGAAGAAGGCGGAGAAGCACAAGAAGTCGAAGATGATATTGAAGCAGAGTCTCCAAGTGGAGGGCGACTAGTGGTCCGTGAAGAGAAAGACGGAGAGGTTTCCTGGCTCGAGGACGAAGGCAGCGGCCGGCGTGGTTGTGATTTCTGTAGTGTATGACGATCCTGGATATAGGACGGGGACTGAGCGTTGCTACTGCTCAAAGATGGTTGCGGATTCGGATGCGAGGGTGGTGGTGATAGCAGTTTATTGCTACTGTTATTGGTAGCTATAGTAGTTATAGTGCTACTACGACTACTAATAGGTGACATGGCTATCGTCTGTCTTATTAACGCTAAGATCGTGTAGTCAAGGAAAGGCGCGTTTATATATAAGTAGCTAATCGAGGCCTATTCCACCAGATTGGAAGCTCACGACCACTTATCGAATATATGAGACTGGCTCAAGGCGCGTCTTTTCGTCCGGTTAACAGACTTGGTTTCTGCTAGTCGTCAGGCTTGGCGCTGGGAGGACGAGTGGGTTAGGTGTGATAGTGGATAAATCGCAGTCGGTGAACCCTGCTCGCGTGCTAATGGGCCGTCAAGGTAGAACCTTGGTGACAGCGATTGACTCAGTAAAATAAGCCGTCTCTGGACTCGAAGATGGGAGCAACGAGTAACGGAACAATCTGAAGAACAGAGAAGGAGGGGGGTAGAGGACCCTGTTGGATGACAAGAAAGCTTTGTCACGGCTATGTGTCACTTTCTTTTTTTTTGTGCTTTTTTTTGTGCTTTTTTTTTAACCCGTCTTAGAGATCAGAGGATAAGCTGCTCAGGTGGGATAGCCGAGAACTAGGCACCTGTGTCTGATTTCTAAATATTTTTTTCTCAACCTTCGTATCTGCTTGAATGGGCCCCGAGCAGGGGAGGAAAAAAGAGGGCACAGCCAGGATTAGGAGATATCAAACAAGTCGAAGAGGGGAAGCCTGAAGCAAAGGAAAAAATTGAACAGAGGCTTTGCAGGTTGAGCAAGTTGGATGTATAAGAGAGCAAAGCAGAAAGATAATGATATTGTAATAGAAACAAGGTGGTGCGTCAAATAATGATTTCTGCGGCGGGACGTATAATTCAGAAGATGATTTGACGAGAAGTAAAGCTACATATAATAAGATTGTAGTAAGAAATAAAGTGAAAGCATGCCGCTTGCTGTGGTTTTCTCTATAAGTATAAAGAGTGCCTATACTTTGCGTTGGGATATCACAGCTAAAGAAAAGTCACTGGCTGATTCTTAAGCAAAGATGAACGATAAAGGGTAAGATCCAAAAGCAGCGGAGCAAATTATGAAATCAAGCAAGGCTGCTGAAGCGCTTTGGAATGGTGTTGAATCAGAAGCAATTGTGGGAGATATCGGAATCGGCCAGGTTAAGACAGGGAGGCAGGAAAATAGATTGCCAGAATGTAAGCGTAATTGATACAACGTGGGGCTTCACACCAGACAAGAAGTTCGTAGTGAGAAGATCAAGAGGGCTTGTCTTATTGATATAAAATCAGTATTTTAGTCTCCAGAATGACGACCAGAAGTTTTGTGTGTGTGTGTTATTTTTTCTTGTTGTTGTTGAGGTTTGGAGGGGGAAAAAATAACAAGAAAAAAAAGAGGAGAACAGGAGAGAAAAAAAACTCGACAAAATCTGGAAGGCCACAATGAGATTCTGATAAAGCAAGAACAGAAAAAAAAAAAAAAAAAAAAAACTGGCGATGGTGAAAAACGCGCCGTACTGTCGCGACCGCCTGCATACAGAAGTATAAGGCACTTACTAAAAGCACAATGACTATACTATTGCGGTAAGTACTAGATACATTCAGCACGCACAAGTGGATACATGTTGTTTAAGCCGATTTTGATGGCAGGAAGCTAAGAAAGTAACAATGGCTTCCAAAAACATAATAGCTACTGCATAATATGAGTACATAAAAACCAGTGTTATCTCTTGATAATGTTCATATCCTGTTGTATCAATGAGTGAGCATGAGATACATTTAAGCAAAATGCTGAACGGCCTCTCGTTTGTGTTTGTCTTTTGTCTGTGAGTATCGATGACGTAATTAGTCACGATCTCTCAAAGAACCCGTAAAACACTAAGTTCGACCAAACATCTTAAATCCTAGTAATGGCGTCTGACAAAACCACTGTGTTTTCTTCTTTCCTTTGTTCACATATAAATCACAGCTGAACTTGCCCATTACGAGTGAAAAAGAAATAAAGGGTTTTTTTTTCTCTTTCGTTTGACAATAAAAGCCATATACATACTTCTTACTATTCAGGCTTCCCGCTCTCTAATCAACATTATCTTTCCCCTCTTAACTGCAGAGTTGTATTCGTTAGCCAAGACTTTAATCCTCAAACCGCTATGCTTTAAGTCAACAAAGTAACGCTTTTGATATTTCGCAATTTTCTTTTTTCAATGCCACTCATGATAAGAGCATAGTAATTGTAGCATCTTGTTCAGATGAAGAAAGAAAACTTGAAATGTATAATGAATATCTGTAGAAATGGTAACCTTGTCAAACGAAATCTACACTTAGCCTATAACTTATTTTTTATTTTTTCGCAAAATCACAAGATGTGATGACATTTGCGACTAACACATTTCCTTTTTCTTCAGGTACTTTTCTCCGTTTGAAAATATTGCTTTTTTCTTCGTGGCTGTCGATCACTTAATCTTGTTCTACGATACATTTGCTTACCATTTCTCAAGATATTTATTCACATAATATATCTGTATCTATGCCTGTTTTTATTATGCCTCAAATCTCACGTCATCTATCTTTCTTTTTTTTAGCGCTTAGCACTGTAGGATCAAATTTATCTTTCTCCTAGTCAAAGCTTTAAGGTCCAGTGTTGTAACGTTGATATTTGAACTCAAGATAAAACTACGAACGTACATACATATGTATTTGTAATTAACGGGTAATTCGTAGACAAGTCTTTCTACCTTTCAAGCATTGATATCTGATTCCGCAAGTGGCTTATTTCGACGCCTGTCTTAAAGAGAAACAAATCTCATAGCACACATCAAATTCCTAGTGTGGTAGTTTCAATCGGTAAGTTTTTCTTTTCGTTCTTTTTTTTTCCTTCTTTTGTTAATCAAGCTTCCGGTTCCGGTTCCTGGATCTACCTATTTCATAATTAAATTCTCATCCCTCACTTAAAAGATATGAATCGGCTTTCCCGCAAGCGCTATTTCTTCCCTTGCCTCCCTCCTTTCTAGAACGGGAAAGAAATAGATCAAGAACACTTTGCGAATTATATGTATCACTCTTTCGCCTCTCATTAACAACAAAGAAATTTAACATATAAGGCATCTTATTTTCCTCAAAAGCTAACTATCCAATGTCAGTTGTCTTGACTTATATGTATACTTTATATCATTTGACTAATAAAAAATACTATCGTTGTCAAGCCCATCTACTACAGATTAAGTAAAATAATCAAACACGTTGTCGATCAACAAACGGCCCGCTGTATGCCAAGTCTTGCTCAATCTTGAACAAAATCTGGTCAATTAGAGTCGGGATATCTTTGACGGGATTCAACTACGCTTTCGCACTGTTAGCAAATATAAGATTTGCCCCGCACATTCATCACAGTCCGTCACAGTGTTTGCTACCCCACTCACGCAATTCACGCTAGCACGTGACCACGTGTCTCAATTCATATCCTGGTATCATAATCCTAATCTATTGTAACCCTTTCTAGTCAACCCTATACTCATACTCAATGGCTACCATTATCTATTCATACTGACTTGCTTGACTAAGTAATGACAACTGAGTCTGTAACAAGCCACACCTTAATATACCTCCCTAACATTTAATCATGTCACTTCCCAGCTATCTTATTTCGACTCAATTACGCCTTGAAGCCGGATATCGCGGCTAGATGACCCAACATAAACCGTAAAGGTACCTTTGGGCACAATCCAGTTCTGAGATGTGACATCCCAGTAACTTAGATCTCGGCGCTTAAGTTGAAATAGATTCTCGCTGTTATGGCCTGGCTTCAGAGGCAACCGGTTGAATCCCCGAAGCTGTTTTGGTGGAGTACTGGGCAGATTATCAGGGAAGCCAATATACAACTGGCTGACCTCAGTACTTTCATAGTCTCTAACATTGGCAATGCTGAAGCTGACTCTCGCCACAGTCTCCCAAAGGTCAATCTTTCCGCCTGGAACAGTTGTTCCCTTGGCTGGCCCGGGTGCTACCCACGAGTTGATTTCGAGCTGGGTGTAGTTGAAAGATGTATATGCTGAAACAATATCGTTAATGTTTTGTATCCCACAGTGAAATGTCAGTAAACTTACATAAACCATATCCGAATTCATAACGAGGCTCAATATTGGCATTGTCAAAATGGCGGTAGTCGATGAAAACTCTCTCTGGAAAGTCATCGTCGCCGTTGGCAATCTGTGTGCCGTAGTCAGAAGCCTGCTTTGCGATTGTATACGGAAGCTTGCCACAAGGAGTCTTGCTACCCCAGAGCACGAGCGAGAGTGCCTGGCTATCATGGCCTGGAAGACCAGCCCAGACAATAGCCTTGACAGATGGGTTCTCAATAAAGCCCTCCATCAAGACGGGACCAGAGCTATGCATGATGACTACGATGTTGCTTGTCATTCTTGCCAAAGAGTTAATCAATTTGACCGAGTCATCGAACGGGATAAGATCGGGACGATCGCTATCGTTTCCAGTGTTATCCCGGAACCATTCTTCATCGGCGGTCACATGAATCACGGCCACTTGGTTTTGTATACCATGTGTGTTTTGGGCCAAGAACTCGACCATCTTCTGATGCCAAATCTCATCGTTGGCGGCATCATGTCCGCTTCTTCCCGGGATATCAAAGGTCGAAATGGATTCATTGTTACCATTGGATAAGATAGCTTGAGTTGAAATTGGGTAATGGCGTCCGTTGAAAACAATCATAGACATGGACGAAGATGGGCCGCTTTTTGAGGCAAAAGGTAGTATCTTATCTTCGTTCTTCAAAAGAACAATGCCCTCGAGTGCTGCATCGGTTGCAACTCTGGCATTCGATTCTCGTTTATCGCCCGTTAACTTCAAGGGTTCCTTGATCTTGATGGCAGGGAACTCATTTGACTGGCGGGACATGTGCCAAGAGGTTAGAACTCGTCTTGCCATGTCATTCAATCTATCCATTGGAACAATATCATTTTCGACAGCCTTAAGTAAGTTGTCTCCCTAAACAACATTACCACCGCTGTAGTCGCTTCCGGGCATACTCATGTCAAGTCCAGCGTGAGCAGACTCGATCATACCATGGTGGGCATTCCAATCGGTCATGATGTAGCCCGGGAAGCCTAACTCGCCTTTGACAATGCCGTCCAAAAGGTGTTCGTTCTCACAGGCCCAGGTTCCGTTGACTTTGTTGCGCGAGCACATAAGACTGTTGACGTTGGACTGGATGGCATCGGCAAAGGGCCACAGATAGATCTCATGAAGAGTGCGGTCATCAACATTGCTGCTCATACTTTCTTGGCCCGACTGTTGTTCGTTCAGAATATAGTGCTTGGCACATGCCTGTACACCAGCAGCCTGTATGCCACGAATCGTTGCACCCATTGCAATGCCGGTCAGATACGGGTCTGGGCCAAAGGCATCCCAGTTGCGTCCGCCAGTTGGGATCTTGCCGAGAGCTCCAGCCGTAGGACCAAGAAGAACATTGACGCCTAGAGCCTTGGCCTCATTGCCCAAAGCCCAACCACGAGATGTCCACAACTGGCTATCGAATGTTGCCGCCATCTGGATACCGGCTGGAAATTTGGTGGCGCCTTCCACATCCTGCACTCCTGTCGTGCCAGGATGGATGCAAAGTGGACGAAATCCAATAGACAAGGCCTGGCCAGTCTCGCCAGCGCAGGTGCCGTTCTGCTATCCGACACCACTGACGATGGCTACCTTTTCGGCGGTGGTCAAGTGGACTAGATCAATATCTGCGGCGGTGTAAGCTTTAGCCCAAGGGTCACGTAGTTGGGCAGACGTTAGGGCCCCAGATGTAGCCAAGATTAGGGTGGCATTTTTCTTCGCATCTACTAGGGCTTTGGATATATACTCAACAATACGACGAAGATATCGTTCGATAATGCCCGAGAACCCTAGGAACGGCATTGGTGATAATATTTCTCTCTATAATATTGTAGTAAATGGATATGTGATTAAAAAAGGTGATTATAAAATCGAGGTTTGATGAAGTTAGATTTGGTGGTGGTAAATAGAAAGAGACAAGAAATAAACAAATTATTATGCAATACACGCAAACTGTGGTTTAGCTTTGGTTGCATGCTTTGAGTAATTACGTTTAGTTTGCAGTAATATACAGTCTTCATTCATCATTATGATATATAATTAGGGTTATATTACACAACATCAACAATTCATGTAGATGAAGTTGAAGTTATGTATGTCAATGGATGAAGTTGTTGAGAAAGCCGCCGATCCAATTCAAGTGATTTTTACAAAGCCGAACAAGCAAAAAATACAACGTAGCACACCAAACAATATTGAGTTTAGGTTCCTTGGCAGATGGCCGGACATTAGGAAGCCAGCCAAGAAAACACGTACAAACCTGCCAAAACCCCAAGATCGACAGATACGGCAATCAATATTCCCATGCAGGCGAAAATGATGTCACGGATAGACGGTATGTAGATGAAGCTGAAATGCTTATTCTTAGTGGTGCTCCGACAGTACCGTCTACTACAAATATTGGCCCATCCTTTGTCTGATATCATCGAAGATCAAAGCCCGTGCTGCAATTGCTTGGTAACTTTAAGGAATGCATTCCTAGCACGACAAAATCTCGTATTAATACAACTATGTACGTCGCCTGCCCAGCAAAGGCTTTCCAGAAGGCATTGGAAAGTAATGTCTACACGTGTTTAGGTTAGCCCTAGAAAAATATGAGAGAGCAAAGACAAATGAATATTCAATGTGGCCTTTCCCGTTCATATCCATGATCTTAATGGGGTACCCGGACATTTAAAAGGCACAAAATATGAGTAAAGCATCGATGCCTCTCCCAAGTTGTGATCCAAGTGTCATATTTTCCTGCGTTTTTTTCGTACTAGATAGTATAAGGCCCGCATAATCTTAACCATATAGCTGGACAGGGGCGCATAACTTATACGGTTTCTTCTCTCATTCGGATTACAATCTGGCCAGCTAGAATGAAAAAGGCATCTCGTTTCTGGAGGCAAAGCTTGAGCCATGAAGCGACGAAACCTGTTCGACAGACGCCAAGACGATGCCCCGAGCCAACGCAGTCACAGCACAAGCGGAATACCACTGAAAGCATGATAGACAAAAATTTTATTTCGTATCGACTTTTTTAGCCTGGCACTGCCTTTCTTCGCATTAGCCTACCCCGTACTTGCTAAACGATGATGCTTTCTCTAAATAGGTTGTTGTAACATCAAGTTAGCGCATAAGGCGGCCCGTGATGCGGATGGTAAAGTTCGTAATGAAATTGTATATAAGCAGCATCAACCCAGATGTTCTTGGACTGTTGCTTTAGAGACGCTTGGCAGGCGCTGTGAGCTTCGCTTTCTTTTATTATTGTTTCACTGCTTTCGAGCAGCAGTCTTTGATTCTTCAAGCCTCAAACTAAGACAATAGGCTCTCTTTACCGTCTATAAAATGTACTCTAATAGCTTCATGGCCACTACTGGCCTAAGCCTAGCGTCGTTAATCACCAGCACATTCGTTGTGAGCTGTCAAGCTGCGGCTATTAGTCCTACTTCACCGGCGAATGCTCTACCCACCTTTGTCGACGATTCGGCGAGCCTCATTGCCTCCAATGCCGTCGTCGTCCTCTCAAATGATACGACCCAAGCCTTTGTGAGCTTGAACAGTACCGATCATGCTGCGCATATGTCTGCGCTAGTGTCTGAAGGCTTCCGCCCACTTTCACTAAGTGTCTACGGCTCACCAGCCAGCTATTCCTCGGTGTGGACTAAGGACGCCTCGGTCGGTACACTGGAGACGATCCAGGATGCTGATTATACCACATACTCAGACTGGCTCCAGAAGTGGAATGCCGCTGGCTACGTGTCAACACATGTATCAGCTAGCGGCGCCTCTACGCAGGAGGCTATTTTCTCTGGTGTCATGGAGAAGAAGGACGTCGGTTTCTGGCTACAGCTATGCGACCAGGACACGCCATATGCGGGCATGAACAACACACAAGGCTATGCCACCAGAATGGCTGGCTTTGCCATGTATGGAACACCACAAAAGCTCAAGTACTGCGTGCTGTTTCACGAGAACAAGGGCAACATCAAGGAGACCACGTACTATTCGACCGAGTCGTTCACTGTCGACTACCCCACGATTTTGGCTTCCGAGCTGAGCAAGCGCTTCTGGCGTCCGACCCGCCAGTACATCTCGCCCAACCACGTGATCACGCCTGTGTTCCAGGACACGCAGGTAGGCAAGTGGGAGGCTTTCCAGAATCTGAGCGCTAGAGAGCTGAAGGACTTGATCATGGCGCAAAATATGGCCGGTCGTGTGCCCATCGACATCCAAGGCGGTGGTTACAGCTCTGATGATCATTCCTTGACTGCCATCTTTGCTGAGGTTCCGCAAATCAAGCCCCGCCAATGGCATGCTGTGGGTGATTCTATCGGCTTCCAGAACAACACCGGCGCTCTCTATGCCTTTGACAACGCTGTGCAAAACTTCATGAAGACCAATGGCGTGCGCCAGGCCCAACTCGCTGTTGGCGTGCAAGGCGCTGTCATCCTTGAGCGTGCGTACACTTTGGCCGAAGAAGAGTACCCTGTTGTTGGCAACAATGACATCTTCATGATAGCCTCCGTTTCCAAGATCTACCTTTACGCTGCTATGACACAGCTGATTGAAAAGGGCGTTATTAACCCCTCTGCTCCCGCCTATGGTCTGCTGGGCTACACCAAATTTGCTGACTCACGCTCTGCCAACATCACTGTGCAGCAGCTACTAGACCACGAAGGTGGCTTTAACCGGGATATGTCTGGCGATCCGATGCAGACGTTCCGCAGGGTTGCTGTGGAGCGCAACTTGGGCCGCCCGGCCAAGCTAGTTGACATCATCGACTACATGGTGGAACAGCCGCTGGATTTCACCCCTGGCACCCAGGTGCACTACTCCAACTATGGCCCGATGCTTCTCAGCTACCTGATCACTAACCTGACCGGCATCGACTACTTGGAGTACCTGAAGGAGAACGTGTTCAACGGCGAGAACGTGCAAGTATATGCCACCGATGCCGCCGCTCACCTGAACGATACTGTCGTGCAGCAGAGCCCCTTCACCGGTCCCGACCCGTTCATCCTAGACCGCGCGGTGAATATCGCAAACACTAACGGTGGTGATGGCATCATCAAGGAGGAGGTTGTTGGCACTGCTGGCCTGGCTACCAGCGCCGGCTCACTAGTCAGATTCCTCGCCACCCACGCGGCTGGAGGAACGGGTGGCCGTAGATACAGCAACCGGGATGGCTCTCTAGAAGGCTGCCGTAGCTACATCGAGAGCCGTTGGAAGGACACTGACATGGCCTTCATTATCAACACTCGCGCGTACACATCGGAGGCCGCCTGGGAAGATTTTGTGTTCAATGAGTTACCGGAGGTCTTCTTCGAGTACCCCGTTCGTGAATAAGCAGTTATTGGACATGAAGATACAGATAAACTATAGATAACTAGTATATAATTCTAATAGGCATAGATAACCAAGCATTTAATGTTTTTGATACAAAATTTCTCCATTTCTACCCAGAAGATTAGCAGTTGTTAGTTCTTTGAAGTCTTACATAGACACCTTGATGGCCATGCTAAATTGCATCGCCGTTAGTAGTTGCCGTTTGGGTAATTGGAACACCCGTTTGGCCATGTTAACCCCAGCCCTAAGTCCCATAGACTAAGTGTCACAACTACTTACTACTTATTACGGCAACCATCAGGGTTCTTGGAACGAGTCGGCGTTCCCTCTTCTGCGTCGCACCCTGATAGACAAATCGATCGATGATGCCACAAAGGTCGAGAGGGAATTCCCAGACTTGTAGCAAATCAAAAACGAGTTCGTCTCGAGAATTTTAAAACTGACCGAATATCAATATTTCTCAATAAGTCCTCAGGGTTCGCACGCTCTTTGGGTTGGATTCGAAAAGAAATAACGCTATCACACGCAACTATTGTAGATCTTTTGGATCCAGCTTTTATTACAAGGTAGACACAGACTGTGGAACTAAAACACCATAATGAGAAGGTGCCGTTGGCGCCAATAAAACGAACAGGGAAGAAATCCTGGGGCCCAAAACGCCATCGGACGCTCTAGCCAACGAATTTTCTGGTCACGTGACTAAACGAGAACCCGGATGGTCTGGCATCCTCTTAGGCCTAGAGGGGGGGAGAACCAAGGGAAACAAAAGATAACTAAAACTAAACGACCAAGATCCAAAAAGCGAAACGTTTTGGGCGCTTTGGTTTTTTCTATTGTTGCGACGAGGAACTTACGCCCCAGAATTTTTGTTCATAATCCTGCGTTTTCCGGCCTTTTTTTCCTCTTGTCGTTTTCTTTTACTCTTTCTGAGACTGCGTTTCGGACCATTTCCTTAGGCCGTTTTCATTTTATGCTCGGAAACTCGCAATATCTGACAGCTTTTAAACTTCGTTTCAAGACTAAAAACATCTTCCATACTAGATACCAGACCCAAAAAAAAGGACAAGCTCACAAATCAACATATAATAGCCAGTCTCTTTACACCCACAATGGCACTGGCCAATTCATTCCAGCGTGCGCCCAGAATTAACTGGACGCCGGCGTATGAGGAAACCTTTTTCCAGTCACTTCGCAATAGTGTTTCCAGTGGTCTTCGCGATAGTACAACCGGAACTCTCAAGCCTGAGGCATGGGGTCGCGCCGCTTCAGAGCTGAAGAATAAGCACGGCCTAACCCTTGAAAAGAACCACTTGAAGAACAAGGCCGATAATGCGCGCAAGAAGTTTAAGGCGTGGCGCGGCCTGCGCGATAACAAAGCCTTCACTTACGATGCGCGAACATGCACTGTGAATGCGTCTGATGAGGCATGGGAACAACATCTACAGGTATGTCAACAAGAACAATGCATAATATATGCATGCATATGTATACTAACAGCGCTTATAGGCGGATCCTTCTGCAAAGCCCCTCCGTGGACGGCCGTTTGATCACGAGCACCTGTTCGAAGTCATCTTCGACGATCTGCTTCAGGGTGCCGGATCGCGCCAACGCCGGCGTCGTAACGGCGACGGATCAGATGCCGAGCTGCCAGGGACCTCAGTTGTTGATTTGGTGTCAGACCAGCAAAGTCAGAATGAACGGCAGTCTTCTCATGTGCAGTCTACTAGCGTCCATCAACCGCATATGGAGCAACAAAGCCACCAACAACAACGCCATCACCAACCATTGCAAAATTCTCCCGTCCAGCACTCTTCTGCGTCGCAACAGATACAACACCATCAACATCATCAACAACAGCAACAGCCACAACATCATCAGCCACTATCCTCTTCAGCGCCACCATCAGCACTGCCTCCACCACAATCGACAGTGCCTTTGGCGCCCCCACGCACCCATCATCATGTCCAGGCTCCTCCAAGTCCCAAGACTATGCACATACACTCTACCCCGCGGTCCTCTATCGCACGTGATGCTACTTCGATGCCTCCTATAGACACCGATATCAACGGCCGCAAGCGCTCTAGATCGATCGAGTCTGCCGCTAGCGTATCTCAGCGCCGCCGTACTGACAACTGGGTCAGTCCCATGCTAGGTCACAGCGGACCAGCAACGCAAACCCCATCATCTTCATCTTCGGTCATGGCGTCTAGGAACGCCGACGGCGATGCCGCTGCTGGATCGCCTGGTGGCTTGCAGATGCATCATCAACACGTACATCAGATGGCGCATACTAACTCTCACACCAACTTACATGCCCGGCCACATCACGCTCATCCGCATCACCATCATCATCCTCATTTGCATTCGCACCAGGGAGTCATTGCTACACCACCATCTACTGTCGCTACTACCTCGCCGAGCACTTCGGTGTCTCTACCTATCCTCTCGTCCTCTAGCGGCGTAAATGCCGGAGTTAGTGGAGGGTCTCCTTCTATAGCTGTCATCGAAGACATGCTAGCCAAGATCATCGATGCTAGTAAGGCACCGCAGTCGGTATCGCACTGGACTGAACAGGCCATGGACATCTTTTTTTCGGACTTCAGTGACGAAGATGCTGATCTCCAGCTCATGATTGCTGAGAAGATGCTGTCAGTTGAGGCTAAAGCCATGATGTTCTGCAAGATGTCACCGCCTATCAGAGGCCACTGGGTTAGAAGGATCCGCGAATCACTACACTAAATGTTTTGTATTATTACATTGTTTTTATCAAGGCCATTTCTTGTTGGGATTGTTTATGATACCATGAAAAGTTAGCATTAGAGGCATATATAGGGAAACAGCACTTCATCACGCCAAATGATATAAATCAAATACAATTTTTTGTAATCTGGATAACTCAAGTCTCGAACGCTATAAGGATACAGTGAACTAGCAAGAGTTCCTGTATGAGGATCTAATGCTACATATACTGCTCACTAACATGGTAGTAAGCCGAGAGAAAGACAAGACAGATAGCCATCGTACTGCACTAATTATGGGAAAAGCTTCTATTAATTGGTTAGTGTATATACCCAACGTACGAATATAGGCGATAAGAAAGCTTCAACTTACTTTACAAAAAGCGTCTCACCCGCTCCCAGTGCCGCAGCAAATCCTAAGCCTACTCCAGCATTTCTCCACGATGGCTCCCAGCGGCCCTTACCGGAGCCGAGATAATGCGCCGCCGCACCAGCACCTAGCACGAGAATTGCATTTACAAGAAAGATTGCGCTAGCGGTCATAGGCTCTGAACCAAAGAACCCGCCATCCTCATGAGTTTTCTCGCGACGGCTCTTCTGATCGGCTGCAATGATCTCTCTTTTGACAGCATTACGATAGGCTTCCGCTTCTCGCTCCAAACGGGCTGCTTGTGTACTAGTCTGCACGTCACGATCGAGAAAATCGTTGGGTACTGTCCGTACGGCAGGAGAGTCTACGTCGATTAGGTTGTGTACGTCTGAGGTTGAGTTGACGACAGAAGGGACCGGAGCAGCAGCCTAAGTATCATATTAATGGCCGTCGTACTAGTAGTGGGGGGGCGTTGTCTAGTTTACCTCTTCAGGTGACTGCTTGGGACCCTTTGCAGCAGCAGCAGCGTATGACACTGTTTATTGTACTTAGCGTAAGGCTCTAACTCTTTTATCACGATGGCTAGCTTATAGGTCTAGACTCTTACTGTTGACTATTGATGATAAATATTTGATGAAAAGATGAGGTGATATAAGAAACAAAGAAAAATGTAGTACAATGAAGAAGAGAGCCAAAATAAACCGGCGGCGAATCTGGCTTTGTTTTATTTATGTTTGGCTACACCTTATCATCATTATCATCACATGACTTGCTTAGACACGGGAAAGGTACATACTTGCCGCTTCCGGACAAGATTGCTTCCTCATTCTTTTCCCAGTCTAGTTGGCTTCATGGAACGACGTCACATGATCTGAAGCCATGCTACGGGTGATAACCATCATCATTATTAGGGCTATGGGTGCTAATAATTGCGGCCCGTCAAGGTACAGATATGCAAAAAGAGGAAGACACGGGATAATAACGACGTCATCGCCACAAAACTAGCACCGAATTATCCAAAAAGCCACTTCGATCCCCGTAATTCATGCTTCCTACAATCTGTATAATTATAGTGCATTTGTATAACGTCGATATCCTTTGTTACTAGAGCATCAGCCAGTTTGGATTGTTTACATATTACAACTTACGCGACTCGAACCAAAGCAGGTCAACGTCATTGTTACCCGCTATGCAGTACAATTCAAGCAGGGGGGTTATACGACAAAAACTGGGATAAACAAACGACATTACGCTAGCCTAACTAGTTCTGGTACAAGAATTGTACGTTATAGGCATATACTTTTGACGAAGGGAGCTGATCAGGTGACATAGAGACGGAAAACAAGAAAATTGATATTATCATATACAGATGGTGTTACATCCAGACCAGTCTGTAAGAGCTTTGTCGAGACTGATCTGTTGGTGATTGGTTTAGTGCGGGTTACAAAATCATCCGCACTGTGCTTAGCTCTGACGTGCGGGATACAATATTGAAACGCTAATATACACCTACACGTGCCGGATTTTTATTTTCGAAGATATCTTGCTCAAGAACTCTCGGCCTTGGCCTTGGGAGCAGCTTGAGCGACGGCCAGAGCTCTTTCCTTAGGAGCGGCTTCAACCTCGGCTTCGGAAGCCTTGGATTCAGCAGCCTTGGGTTCAGCAACCTTGGGTTCGGTAGTCTTAGGCTCCTCTTGCTTGGTAGCCGACGAGGCGGGAGCTATCGAGCCTTCGGGGGAGGGAACACCCTCGGCGACAGGTGCGTCGTCATCGTCAATCTCAGCACCGTAGATATCTGGGTGTGCCCGGAAGCAAGTTTGCATAGCCCTAAACAAACACATACACAATTAGTTAACTATGACATAATTTGATATATCACTTTGCACAGGTGTACGTACTGGAACCTGTCAATACAGTCCATGCCCTTGGGGTCTTCCTCAGAGAATACGAAGCAGCTGAAAGCGGCCTTAAAGTCTTCACCACAAGGGCCGTGCGCCATACCGCCTAGACACGGGCAGTCCCAGTTGATCTCACCCGTCTCGGGGTTGAATGCTCCTTGCTGGCCAGCCTCGGCTTCTAGAGCAGCAGGTGAGCCAGGCTGGGGAGTTGCCTCAGTTGTGGACTCAGAGGCAGCGGGGGCGGGAGCATCGGTCTCTTCCGACTTCCTCTCGGCATCGGCCTTGGCCTTAGCAGCAGCCTTAGCGGCCTGTTCCTCTTTGATTTGTTTGCGCCGGGCTTCGATGACTGCATCAATGGTTAAGGAATCGTCATTGGAGAACTGGGAAGGACTTGGCGCGGTTTGGGCTAGATTATGGGAAAGTACGCGTTAGATTCACGAATTTCCCTTGATATCTCAATCCATACAGGAACACTTACGCATAGGAAGATCTTGGAAGACAGGGCTAGTGTTGTACACATAAAGAGCACCACCAGCTAGACCCCAGCGCAGGAGAGTGCCCTTCCACGTTTTCTTGGGCGCAGAGCCAGCGCCAGAGCTAGTAGTCAGCGTGCGGCGCGCAACAACACTGGCAGTGTGAGAGGCCGTGCTAGCCAGGCCGGTGACGACTCTTGGCCTCAATTGGCGTAGTGATGAGCTGATCATTGTAGTATGAATGTGTAAAGGTGTCGAGTTAGACTGGTCGGATCGAGATCAGTGGGTTCGCAGTTCTAATAGGATGGAAAAAGATTATCGATAAAGAAGAATTTGGAACGACCGGGATTGAAATTGGCTGCTGGGACCAGAAGCTTGCTAGTTAGTGAGATAGAGAGAAATATGGTCTATACCCAAGTTGGTCTACAAGCAGTTCATCAATTGAGAATTCGTACCAAAGAAGAGACTTGAGTTTGATAGGCTGTCGGGTCTATGTCTTGACTATCTATAATAGTCCCAATAGAACCGACTTTACTTCACAAATCAGGGCAATTCGGCGAATTTCCGCCGATTTTTAATGCTGATATATCGAAGCTGGGAAAAAAATATATAGCACATAAAAAAGCCGTTTGACTAATCAACAAACCCGTAATTTTTTCTCGTCTTCAAGTCTAGTAAATGTTGCAGTGCCTAGCCGACAATTAGCCGCGCAAGCTTGATCCCTCGCATTTGGTTGGTATAAGTTTAAGAGGTTGCACAAAGCCAACGGAAGCTACTGAGAGAACGATTGTTGCGGAGTCTAAGCTTCAAGCTCATTATATAAGTCTCTCAAATAAATAACTCAGGATATCACGCTATCCTTAAACCCAGATAGATTCTCCATCATCTCATTATACAAAATCTATCAATCTTGTTCAATATTCAATCGATTCAAATCCCAGTCGCAGCTTCCCTGTTAACTTATGCTATCTCGTGCTTTGACGTCATACACCAAACCAATCTTATCACCATGACCTCGGAGCAGACATCAGCTGATGTCACTGAATGGGACATCATCAGTCTTCTCAGAACACCAGCTACGCTGGATCGTGAAAATGCTATCATTGTTTTGAACCAGCCACTTACTCACACTCAAGTTCTCCAGTCTGTATTTAAATCTTGTATGTTTGCCTCCTCAAAACAATTTTGGATTTCAACTACTTACCTAGAATACGACAGCTAAACTACGAGTCGCTGCGGATGGTGGTGGTAACAGACTACTGGATATAGCAAACAAGACTAGAAAAGACGGCATCTCGTCTTACGTAAGTTCCCTTGAACATGTAACCAAAATATGATACATGTTGACTAATTCTTGTACAGGACCGAGTTGAGTATATCATTGGCGATCTCGACTCCATCACCGAGGAAGCAATAGAACACTACACCACACTTTCAGAAGCGCCTGCTCAGGTTGTCAAAAAGCCAAGCCAATATGCTACTGACCTAGGCAAATCCATTGAGCATATCCGCAATCTCGATTCCGACCAACCACGCAATATCATTGCTTTTGGTGGTATAGGCGGTCGTCTTGACCAAGGAATCTCTCAACTACACCATCTTTATCTTTACCATTCTCTCGAGTCACGCATATTTCTGCTCGATGAGAACAACCTCACGTTCGTTCTAGCCAAAGGCCGCAAACACAGAATTCACGTCCGCGACGGTGGCCAAGATATATTCGACAAATATGTTGGCATGATGCCTATGAATGGCAAATCGTATCTCACATGCCGAGGCTTCGAATGGGATGTTGCACAGTGGGAAACCTCGTTCGGTGGCCAGATAAGCACTAGTAATCACGTTTTGCCAGAAAGCAACTATGTGGAAATAGAGTGTGACAGGGACATACTATTTACGATTGCACTCAAGGGATCCAACTAAGTCATAACCTTGTGTGAGTTAGCATAACAGTTTGTGGTATATATCGCATTAATCATATCAAAGATACCATAGACATAGAGCAAGATGATTTAATCTAAAAGGCCCAAATTGCCATAAACCTCCCATGACATATATACACACTATGGTAGCAGAACACGTTGTCCTGTCTTGTAGTGAATAAAAAAGAATTGAAACCCGAACGCCACGCCGAATGAGACCCAACAAAGCAAAGCTCCATTGAAAAGCAAGCTAGGAATCAGAAAGAATATAGGAAAAGAAGTAAATGAAGGTACTATCGCAAGAAATGCAGCACTAGCCAACAAAAGCCGAAGAAGACAATGACACCAGCCCAGAAGATCCATTTATCCTCCCGAGCTCTACGCTCGATGGTGCGAATGGTATCGCCGGAAACACCCAGTGTATTCGCTACAGAGTACAGCTTCTTCTGAGTATTCTTCATCATCTCACGTTGTGAATTCAAGTCTGTCAGCACCGCCTGACCGCGCGCAATATAGTCGTCTAGTGCCGTATTCGTACTCTGGAAAAAGCCTTGTTCACGCAAAGCGTGGTTTTCACGCACTGCGTCACCACTGCCGAACGAGTAGCCGCCCAGTGGAGAAGATGCGTTGACAGATGAGTTTCGCGCATGCATATGACCGCCTCCCGGTGCACCGAAGGCGCCCGCGCCCGGCGCTACACTAGCACCTACACTAGCATAAGGGTTTTCGGGTGTTGTGCTAGTAGCATATGGTCTCCGGCCCATGAGATCGGCTCGATTGGCCTGATGTGCAGCTTCCTCGCGTTGCTTTTTGACAACGTCGACGCGACTACGGAAGTCTGTGAGTTCCTCGCGGAATCGCTTAGCACGCTCAATGGCTTCTTGTTGTTTCTTGGGAACGAGCTCTTGCCGTGCCATGGCCTGGTAGTCTTCAATAGCTTTGGTAAAAGATGCTAGAGAGGCCGAGACATTGCCGATGTCGCTGGACGTAATTGGCACGCCAGTGCCCAAGCTCTCATTGATGCGGTCGAGGTCGGCGCGAATGGCGCGGCTCTGGCGCAAAGCCGTATTGTACAGGACGTTCTACGGGATATGTTAGCCATGCAAGTTTACTTTGATTAAATCAAGGGGACTAGCTCGCTCGAGCTTCGAGTTTAGCTTGTGATGGAATAAGATCCTCAAGGCAGGCTTAACATACCATGTTATATTTTCGTCAGTCGAAGCAAAATCTCAGGGTGCTCTGGAATGCGATGGCGATGGAAGCATCAGGGAAATCGAGATGCAGGCCAATGGTTCTTTGTGCAGCGTCGTCATCGCTAGCGCCAATGTGGTGAAGAAAGCTGGCTAAGCTAAGGCCGCAGTTCAATCATACCCTGTCAAATAATAGCTAGCCATTTAGGCAACCTGGCATTTGGCGGCAGAATAACCACTCACCGCCTTAGTAGTAGTAGAGCGCTTGACAACCCTTATTCCACTTTACTTTATATAGGGTTACCATAGTGCCTTATTGTCTGCAATAGGGCGATGACAAAAAAGCTTGGCACGGCATGGCACACCAGACGACAAGTGTAAGTCGATACATGTATCTTGACTAAGCCAAGGAACTTGACAATCGACCTTTTCTCAGACATACGTATTTAGATTAGAATAGAATAGAAAACTAAATATGCTATCGCGTCTTGATAGTCAGTCGACAAAACAAGAGTATATTTACGGTTAAAACGGCTGACATGCCGAATAAACGGCAAATTGAAGGATCGGCGCCGAATTCGGCAAACTATGCACCCGGGATGACGGACGGAACAATAGTGTTTACCGCACCCGTTGGAGCCAATAAGGAAACGATAGGGTGACAAGATAGTTGATAGTCGAGAGACAACAGTACAGATATAGCATGGTTACCGCGCCTATTTCTCACATATGCCGCCCTTGAGATTGCATGGAAGTTGCAGATAGATGAATGATATTTTTATATGCGGTCCGGCCTTTGTTAAGTCCGCTGTAAAAATAATACGTAGAGTATGGCTATCAACCCGTAGGACCCGGCCACTACAGACACTAGGGCCCCCATTTTATATTAGACTCAGACGTGTCGAGAAGGACTTTATTCGCCGAGTTCTTCTACAAAGTTATTCTACAAAGTTCTTCTTGGCTTCGTTCTGGCAAACTCGGAAATATCCGTTTACGTCAACTATAAGAACTAGAGTACAGCCCTTGGATTTTACAGAGATACCACCAATAATAAGTTACCTCACTGCATTGGGTTATTGCTGCATATAGAATACCACAAGGCAAACAAAGTCATATACCGTTTCATGGCAGTTACTCTATTTCATTCATCTTTCTAGAAGTTTTCTTGATTTCTCTTGATAATTTTTGAAAATTCCATAACAACACGGCGTCTTTTTTCCTCGATTTTACCACAAACTCGTCCGATCATCTAATTATCTGTCTTAATTTTTCAAGCTATACCCTTGGTATCATTATATCCCAATATCAACACCATTGGTATCACCATCCTCAACGCCGACATTCCCTCGCCCATATGTCTTCTCGATACCCCAAGCTATCAGAGCCATTAGAAAAAGAGTCACCTAAGGATGTTGATCCATCAGTAGATATCACTGACGGAACGTCAGTCGACGCTCACGACGATGATGATATCGAGAAAGGGTCAGATCTGCCGCCATCCGCACCTACTGACGTTCCTTTCACTATCTACCTAACCTGGCAGAAACAGATGATTGTTTTTGCTGCATCTATAGCAGCCTTCTTCTCGCCAATGACACAGCAAATCTACTTCCCGGTCTTGCCGACGCTGGCGGATACCTTCCACGTGTCTGACTCTAAGATCAACCTTACGATCACCAGCTACATGATCTTCCAAGGAATCGTGCCAATGTTCTTCGGCAATCTAGCCGACAGCATCGGTCGACGTCCAGTCTATATTGTTTGTTTTGTCATATACATCGCAGCCAACATCGGCCTAGCACTTGCCCAGAACTACACATCTCTCTTAGTACTGCGTTGTGTCCAGTCAGCTGGGAGCAGCAGTACTGTAGCGCTAGCATTTGCTGTTGTTGCCGACATCATCACATCTGCCGAGCGAGGCGCTTATATTGGTTACACGTCAGTGCCTATTGTGCTTGCACCAGCCTTAGGACCAGTTATAGGCGGAATCCTCGCGCAATATCGAGGCTGGCGGTCTATTTTCTGGTATCTGGTCGGTATGGCGGCCGCTGTTGCCATCGCCATGTTCTTGTGGTTCCCAGAGACAAGTCGTAAGATAGTTGGTGATGGCTCCAAGACCGTTCCAAACCTTAACCGCACCGGCTGGTCGTTTATCAAGGAATGGCTACGCAAGCCAAAAGATCGGCAGGACGGTGCCACTCAAGAGTCACGGCCTAAATCTAAGGTAGTCATGCCAAATCCCTTACCATCCCTCATGATATTGCTTCAGAAGGAGTTAGGACTGCTCTCATTTAACAGTGCCATTGTCTTTTGTGGGCTATATACCGTTTCAACTGCCTTGCCATCACAGTTTCGCATGATTTACGGGCTTAATAATATCGAAATCGGCCTCATGTTCTTACCGTTGGCTGTCGGCTCGGTTATCGCCGCTACGATTGTCGGTCCACTCATGAATTGGAACTTCCGTCGATACTGCAAGAAATGCAACATCGAATACGATCGCACGCGGCAACTCAACATGACCGACTTCCCTATCGAACGCGTACGTCTAGAAGTCGGTCTACCCATGTTAGCCCTAGCCTCCGGTGCTATCATCGCATGGGGCTGGGCCGTCCATCAAAAAGCCAACTTGGCCGTCCCATGCATTCTGATGTTTGTTTTAGGTGTTGGTATCATCGGCTACAACAATACATCAAACTCCCTCATCGTCGACGTGAATCGAAAGCGTGCCGGAACTGCCACGGCATCGAATAATCTCACGAGATGTTTATTCGGCGCTGGCGCCAGTGCAGCTATCTTGCCGATGATCAACAAGATGGGCACGAACTGGGCCTTTACTTTCGTTGGACTGCTTTATGTGGTGGCGTCGCCGATGCTTTTTGCTGTAATGAAGTATGGCATGAAGTGGCGCCGGGAAGAAATAGATAAAAATAACGCTGCGCTCTCTGCTGTTGCCGTTACAGAGACAGTATCATAAACACGACGTTAACTTACATACATTCACTTTCCAGGTGACCCTAGAGTTTTAGAAATAGAGTCAAAAGTAAGACCGCATATCTATGTACATATAACAAAAGTTTTTGTTGCGTATTTAAGAGTACATTCGAATGAACGTTCCAGATTAAAGTATGATATTCGGTTTCTGGTACCGACAGCCAGCAGGTCTAGTAAGTAGTATATCCATATATGAATAGCTCATCAAAGATACCTAGGCTTTTTGCTCCTTGGAATATGTTGACCCACCATCCTTCTCTGATCGTTCACAGATTGCTGTTAAGCTTTGGCTTTCTTCTGTTTGTGATACCTGACCTGTATGCACCTGGTTCAACAGCTTACCAACTTCGGATAATGTTGCGGCGCCATTGGCAGAGTCTCCACTATCATTCGGAGCAGGAGTTACTGCCGCGACTGGTGTAGTCGCTGTAGTGGTCATGATAATAGGAGCAGTATCTTCGCCAGGTGTGACGCCAGTGATAGTTCTCGAAGTCTGCTGGCCTTGATGTTCCAGATCACTACGATCCTTTTCGTTCAACTTCGCCTGTTCTGACTTCTTGACACTGGCCCACTCCATGAATGCAGCCCCGAGGATCGATATGCATGACGCTACTAGGCCAACCTGAAACACCTTCCGTAGCGATTCGTTGTAGACAGAGAGTAGCATATCCTTATCGATCCCCGGTAGTTGTGCCAACGCCGTAGCACCAATGTTCTTGATGATTTCTGGATCGACCTGTGGTAATCCCTTGATCAGTTCTTCGATGAGTACATTTTCAGCAACTGTGATGAATACAGCACCACCCAACAGCTGACCAAACATCATGAGCGATGTGCCCACGGGCACATCTGTGTCTTTCAAGACTGTCTGTGCCGCAATATTAGGCACCTGGAAAGTGGCACCCAAGCCCAAGCCATATAAAAACTCAAAACCAATCCAGCGTGACTGGGGAGTGTGGACTTGGAGATTAGTCAAGAGGCCGCCACCGATACACATCAAGACAATACCTCCAAGCATCACAGGAGTATAGTATCCTATCTTGGAGATCAGGGCACCGGTAGAGCCAGTTGCGAATACCATAGCAAGAACCAGAGGAATCAATCGAATGCCAGATTGCACAGCAGAGAGTCCTTTAATGGCTTGAAACCAGATAGGGAGATAGTAGACTGCATATTGTTAGCCAGGATCTGAAAGATTCACGACAAGATATCAAAAACTTACTATAAACCATCATACTGGATCCCACAAAGAATACGGTAAAATAGCCAGCATATATCGACCGGTTCTTGAATATCCTCGGAGGAACTGTCGCAGTGCGCGGGAAGAGAATCTGAATAGTCACAAAAGCAACGACCAAAACTCCAGCCACGACTAGGAGTGCAATGATTGTTCCCGATTTCCACTGTGACCATGTTAGTCCCACTTTTCATCTGAATTGCTCTTTCCTATCATGCAACATTATATCTAGTTGTGAATACAGAACAGTAGTACTTACTTCGTAGTTGATGCCGCCCCATTGCAATGCTAATAATAAACATACGACACCCGGCATGAACGCCAGGCTCCCTGGAAAGTCTAGCTGTTTTGCCTTTTCATTAGAACTAGTCACCTTGAGATCCCTCTTGATATCAAGTGCAAGCATGAGAATCAGCATTGTAACGCCTCCGAGTGGCAGGTTGATATAAAAGCACCAACGCCATGTCACTTTGGATGTGAAGGCACCGCCAACTAGCGGGCCAACAACAGAAGCAATACCAAATATTGCTCCAAAGAGGCCTTGGTAGGCCGGGCGCTTGTGAAGAGGCACGGAATACACTAACACCACAGTCTGGTTTTCAGTATTAAGTTAGCTCGCTTTCCTATATTGGCTCTTTTGTACATATCAGAACTTTGGGGAAGAATGCTTACACATCCTGAAAAGATTCCGGCACCGCCTAAACCAGAGATAGCACGGCCTGCAATGAAAACGTCAGAGGTAGGCGCAGCACCGCAGATGGCAGAACCGACCTCGAACAAAAAGATACTGGCAAGCAATACGATCTTGATGCTGTAGAAGGAGTATAGCTTGCCGAAGATCAACTGGAATGCGCACGTGGCAAACAAGAAGGCGCTGCCATACCAGCTGATATCAGTTACGGAGTGGAAATCGTCGGTGATACGAGGAACAGCGGTGGCAATGATTAGGCGGTCCTAAAACACAGAACCCTATAGTTAGCCGTAGTCCATGTTCTTGACTCTTGGTTTGTACACTAATCCTTCGTTTCCTTTTCTCCGTATAAAACTACATTGTGCTTCTTGACGAGATTCGAAGGGCCACGTACCAGTGCAACAAGAAACATGCTGGTTCCCAACGACATCATTATGAGAATCAACTTAATTCCGTGTGGATAATCTCCTGTCAATAGTAAGGTCTGGGACGCAGGAATCGAGGTGGTCGCAGTGGTATCTGCAGAAACCGACACGACATTTCTTGGCAAAATGAAGGCCTCGGAAACTTGCTCGTGCTTTAGTCCATTTCTGTGTGATGCACTTGATTTACTGCGGCGTATCGCTGGTCGATTTATCTCAGTATCTTTTGTTGTTGTTGTTGTTGTTGTTGTTGTTGCCGCTGCCGCTGCTGGAACTGTGCCAACAGGCAGAGTACTTTCGGTGGCTGACGAGTCATCATTATTGGTTGGTGAGATCGTGTCCATAATCTAAGAATCAAAACGAACGGAAGAATATTCAGTAACGAACAGTTGACAACAATGACAACAAACACTTTGGGCTTGGCAGTTGCAAAAAGAAAAGATGGAGTCAGTTAGGAAATATGGCCACATGAAAAATCAGGAAGTAAGTGAAGAAAAGTAAGCACATAGCAAAGAAAGAAGGAGGTCCTTTCTGGAGCAGTTTTGATCATGTTCCTTTCCAGATTACGCTGGACATAAAAGGGAAGCCAAAGACAACACTGCCCTTTGTTGTCCATAGATTGCATCACTGTGTTGTCTCTCTGGGTCTTGGTTTCTTCCAGTAGTGTTTTTTTATGGATAGAGCCCTGTCTGTCTGCGTACTTTTATGCAGGTCTTCCATCTTCCAGGCAATAATCAATGTCAACTGTATTCCTTTCTGTCCAGTAAAGCAAGACTATCTCGTCTTCTAGCACTCTTACCTCATCGGAGATTCTGAACCGCACCTCCGGACCCTGCCTTGTACATACAGATATATGTCAGCTTCTTTATCTTCATCTGTATATGCATATGTAATTACATGTAGTTGTACTTAGGTGCTTGACCAACATCGTATATGTTATAAGAAAATACGATATAAATACGATAGGAAAAAATGCGATCAACCTTATCATTTCTCAAAATGTTTTCTGATATGCATTCAGCACGATGATACTAACATCAATAATATATGTAACAGTTATCCACGAGAAAGTAACCTACTATGAGAAGAAAAAACAACATACCTGATCTACTACATATGTGACCACTTTTTGTCGATCTTCCCTTTTTTTCCGATCCAGCTGCATCCTATCGTACTGTCTTTTGTACTCATGGGGAGAATTATATAGAGCTAGTGCCCTAATAACCGAACATTATACAAATGTTCATAACACTAATTTATCCTAGACTGCCAGAAACAATCTCAAATATACCGTGTCTATCCTTCTCTTGCCTTCTTCTACGATGGCTAAATATGACAAGAATTTTATAATTGATTTATAAGGATTCGCTGAGCCTTCAGTTGTCGGCGATTAACGCCCCTTCTCTCCGGCTTACATCCAAGTCCTGTTTCTGAATACACACCTGTATAGGATTTCAACCCTACGAGTTACACGTTGTACATATAGCTCACAAGACAAGATACAGTTAGTTAACTCATATGTATTGTAGTTTTTCTCGGAAGTCCTGTGGTACTTTCCGACCTTTCAAATTTCCGTTATGTCTTTCGCCTGAATTAATTGCTACATATATATTATATGAGTGTATGGAGACTCATGAGTATTAGTACGGAATTTCAAGTGACAAATATCATATATTATGGTCTTTATATCAGTCATCAACTAGTTAACCACCATCTTTTGTAGACTAAAAACCTAATCTTTCACATGAGTAGTGTCGATCTTGTTAGGGTTATTGGGAAGGGTTCTATTCTAAATGTCGATTTGTACGGAGTACATCTATAATGCATACACGTAGTTATGTATGTCCAATAGATGATACATATCATATCACTTGTGAAAAGATCGAAGAAATTGCGAATGAAGCCCAAGACTTCCGACGATATTATTCTTGTTTATCCAAATAGATAAAGAAAACGAAAAAATGACGTCGACGGGATGTATCATGATGATCATCAAAAAAATATATGAGGACGTTCCCGGATAAGACCGGACGGACCGAACAAGAGAGAAACGAGAAGAACAACTAGAATAACTACGATAATTGCAAACGGAGCACTATCCGGAGTATCCGTCTGATTTCTTAGGAACGGCCTTTTGAATCTTGACCATGCTCTAGAAACTTCCGGTCGGAACAACTCTGGAATTCATGAAGTAGTTGGGTAAGAATGTATAAGTAAGGATAATAATGATCCATACAAGTCATGATCGACTAGAGATTCTACCAAGTTCCTTATAAAAATCACCACGGATTACAAACTCAGAGAAAAATTTGGCACTAATCTGACCTATGTATTAGTATACAAGAAGTAATACATACATACATGAAGCAACCTAGTACGGTGGGTGACCTACGAACTATTCTGCTCTAAAAACTTTATCCCCTAGACAAGCAGGGATGGAGACCCCCATGCCTGCGATCATAATCGAGTGTTGTTATACATTGTAGCTTTAATGTAATAACCCTACGGCTTTTTGTACTCAAAAGTGTATTTGTACCTTTATTTGTCGTCTATTGTGCTTGATCCTTTCGTTATCCTATACTAATCGGGGGTTTGAGAATTCCGATGATCTGAGATATGTATATGTATATAGCCAAAGAAACAGGTGAACTATAAATAAGACACAAAGCTTGATGCAAAGAAGACAGGTCATGATATTGGCATAGGCTTTTGTTTTGAGTACGCGGGATGATATATGGCGCCTTTGTTTGGATCGCACAATTGCCTAAGCTGGCTCTCGGTTACGCGAACGCCGTTTTTTTTCGGGGCTGGGATTAGGCATTCATTCATGTATAATTTGGTTGGTTGGCGCGGGCGTGAACGATTATGGACATGACACATTCATTGCATCGGAAAAACTAGTGTGAGATCAACGAGACAGACTCTGAGGAACGCTCCGTACAAGACGACCTGATCTATTGGTTGCAGACGCCCGTCGACTAGGTATTATCCGGGCATCAAAGCGTCAGACATCGACGTGGTAGGACGATCAGAAGATCGCGTGTGAGAAAAATAGAAAAATCAAGAAGGTTAAGCCTTTTCCTTCTTGCGTGATAGGTTGGGCTTGCCTTTTTGATAGAAATCTATGAGTGACCAAAGGGACAGGCCGCAACGGCATCAAGTCGCATTACCAAATCCGACAGAGAGAAAAATGGCCCGATTATGATATTATTGTAAAACTAGTCACGGGTCGGACACGAGTGATATAATTAGACAGAGCATCACGCTTTTATCCCGCGCTGGTTATTGTCACAGCCCACAACAACCAACTATATGGAAATACAGATATAGGCGACTCCGTCGGCATTATGCATTGGTAACCGTAGCGATAATAGTGGTGATTAGGCAAAACGCCGTTTGCCAACCGACTCAGAAAAGGGGCTTTGAGGGAGACAGACGAGATGAGGGGGTTGAAGGTGAGGCGACCGACAGGACGCAAGGCGAGATCACGGAATCGAGTGGCCGGCTGGCGGCTGTTGTGTTGGGATCACATCGGACTGAGCTTTTCTCACGGCGTATATAATCTCTATAGTCAGAGTTTTAAGTAGTGATGGCTGTTTTTGGTGTGTTTTTTCTGTTCTTTCCAGTCAAGCCATATTAAGACAAGGTCTCTGTCAATAGTGTTCAGAATATTTTTCCACTGTATATTCCGGCAATAGTAGCGGAAGCTCTCAGAACCTGGACGGCTCGATACTGTTTCGTGAGATGCGAAATTGGCCCCCGTGGGAATCCCGAGTGTGAGCCCACTAATTCATACACTGTACAAAGAGCGATACATTAATCAGAGAGACAGAGAGACACGGGATCACCAGTTTTGGACTGAAGCGAGACACAGATACACGCACCCAGTGGCTAAATGATCAAAAGCTAAATGACCGAAAGTAGTGATGGCATGACCAAGCTGATGGTTAAAGCATCATCGTGCAAGGTACAATTAAAGTAATTTAGTAGATAGATTTTGCTCGCATAGCTCGAAAATGCCTGTACAAGTCTAAGACGGTCTGGACCCTGGCTCTTAAACAGCTGTAAACTTGTGACAGCGCGATGGAGCTCTGAAGGAGCAGCCTGGCAGCAGAAGAAAGAGTGAGTGAACATAAAAGAGACTGACCTGGCTAGCTAGCTGATCGAAATTAACGAAAAGGGACATGCTAAGCTGGAGATAGGCGCCGGAAACCCTCCAATATCACGTACGTCCGGACTCAGATCGGAGGAGCGAAAATCACAGAGTCAATTATATTGCTACACAAAGATAGTAAAAGCCGAGCATTACAGTGATGAAAAGGGGTGATGATGAGATGGCAAACAAGAACACATAAATCACACTCGCCATAATAACTAAAATCATGAACAATGAAAGAAAACAAGGCGCACGAGGCTGGAAAATAGAGAGCTTGATTCAGCAGCCAAAAAAGCCATTTCCAAGTCGGTAAGTGCCTCAGATCGCGCAAACAAAATAAACATAGAGAATCCATATAAAACGGCCCAGAACCAATGGCACCACGGGATGCGGTGTACCTACTATTCTAGAGCGGCACACCTTCCTCTCTCTTTCGCTATACATCTTGGCGAGATATTGTGCTGCATTACGAGAAATTATTAGTGCTGGATTTTTCTATTCTGCGGTTAGGTGGCTTTTCTGTCCGTTCTCTTTGTCCATCCTGCTTCTCTCCGCTTCTCTGCCTCCTTGCGTTGATAGCTCCGGTCCTTTTTCTCACCTACTACGAGCCCATCTAGCTTGGCCCAAAAAAAAAAAGACGCCGCGTAATTCCAGTGGGACGATGTACTAGACTATGGGGGCACGATAATGCCCTTACGATGGTCTGTGTGGTAAATTTGTACTTACATAGTTAGATGCTTGGTGTCAGCCTTTATGATTAGGGCACGAGTGTGACATTGTAGCGGAAGCGGGATAAGATACCATTAGGCTATCTCCTTGAGATAGAGACGCCACTTTCTGCTATTTGGGGACTTTTTAGTAAATATGGGCTTCTGATCCAAGATGTACTACACATGGCGATCGCCTAGGAAAGTTTTAGAAGATGCACTGTATCGTTACTTGGAGGCCAGGCTCGACCGATATCAGGCGATCTAAGCTACATAATTCGGCTCGGTGATGGGCTCTAGTTCCGTATTTTTCAAAACCCTCTATTAGTAGCTATGATAAAGTATCGCATGACCGCGGGAAAAAGAGCCACGGAGATGGCGGGATACGATTGTCGTCATTGATGCCCGATGGGCGACTATAAAATCTGCAGTTTGTCATACTTTGTCTCCGATAAGGCCACCCTCCGATGTCATCCCGTAGGCTGCCCTCTTGACCCTCTTTCTCCGCTTCTGAAACGGTGGCTCTAGCCTAGTGGGTAGCGTAGTAGGGCGTGTGAATTCCGAGTTTTTGGTGTGATATTAATTCGCCTGATACAAATAACTTGGTATGTTGGCATACGTGTGTACTATTGTTTGGGTCTGTCAGAACATGTCCAGCAATAGATTCACTGTGCTGGAGTCACTGTGTACGTTTCGTCCTCTTGTTATGGGCAATATGGCTTGACCGTATCCTAATTTCAACTGAATTTAACTGGGCGGCATGCTGTAGCGTAGCTGATGGTCGGGGCCTATCTTGCTTGGTTTATGCTCGTCGTTGATCGGTCGAGTAGACAATTTCATCTCAAGTGATGTAATACCGAAACCGAGACCAGTGACTATGAGGTACGTAAACGTACATTGTACCTTGAATTCCTCTCTTCTGTACAGATATTTGTAGGCACGGACGCTTTCGGTAGATGGATGTGCAAATTAGGTGATTGGCGGTTCAAAATAGCAGTCTAGCTCGGCATTGTATCAGGCGACCAAAAACAACGGAAATATACAGCTTAACGAGTTCTTCTCTGCTCTCTTTCTGCCGAGCCGAGTGTTTGTTCATATTAACGCCGTTGGTATCAAGTTCTCTGGATTAATGTTCGTTTGAGGAAGAACAAAACTAGTTGTGTATGGTCCGCGTTACGTGCCGAAGCTTACAAATACGTACAACAGTTGTGTGAGAAGACAACCAGCCTGTTGCTTTTTAGCTAGCCGGCCGGCTGTTGATTCCCAGGCGCCATTCTAGGTGTCAAAGTGGCAAACCAAAATCGCCTGCAAGGGACAGGTCGAGCCTGGCAAGAAAGATACAAAGTAGCAGCTAGCTATATAGAGAGATAGATTGATGTGCAGTAGCATACTTTAGGCTACATACTACCACGACAGCACACATTGGCAATTTTGGCGTAGTATACGGATTTTTAGATTCGTATCGCGGGCGCTGAAACCGACTTTCAGCGTTGTTTCGTGTACAGATAGATAGATATGTACATATGTATCACTTGTTTTTTTTTGCTGTCTGGCTACGCTGTACTTTTAGAACATGTCGGCCTGTAAAGTATGCTTGCCAACCCTTCCATTCTTCCTAATTATCTTCTAATCATAGGGGACTTCACCGCCAAACTGCGGACCCAAATGATTGCTAGGGGAGAAGATGAACATCGTCCTAATGCATGCCAAATTGATGCAATGTGCCATGGACAGGGTCAGCGATCATCATGCCGGCTTGCTGCCGCTGGACAAACACTACACAATAGTGTATCTGAACATGTACACAGCACTGTAATACGCTGCCGCGCCCCGGGGCTAGTTATCGGAGGCGATCGGAATGTATACCAAATTCGAGACTAGCGAACGCAGATTTTGATTATGTGCTATCACGAAAAAAAAAAAAACCCGTGGTTTTTTTCACATAGCCTGTAATTCCAATAGGATATAGTAATGCATATAGAGTGCCGGAAGAAATCGGTTGACCCGGTGGATAGTAACCGCCGAGAGACTCTAGATCTGCAGCTTTGGCCTGCTTGGGGGTCTGTATTTTTTTTCTCGTTTGCTTCTTTCTTCATAGACTAGCCCTTTTCTCGCATATTTGGGCTTTTTTGCTCTCTCCGCGACGGGGCTTAAAAACGATCCACGGGGGCACCACCCAAAAACCCAGCCGCAGCGCAACGTTGTCGCGCCAGCCAACCAAATCAAGTGCTAGGTGCTGGATGCTGTCCGGCCCAGTGCATTTAACAGAGTGGTCCGTATAGAAGAGGACAAAAAAGCCTAAGCTCAAGCCCAGCGGCGCCTTGGCGAAAACGAAAAAGCCAAAAACACGTCCCAATGTTGAGGCCGCCCGGGATGGAGCTCGGGTGCCGATTTCCCAGAAGGGGGGCTTGTGACTGGAACGCAACAGGAAAAAAAAAGAAACGAGAAAATTAATTCAAACTCAAATGATAGAGCCCGACCTTGATCGGCTGAGATAAAAGACAGTTAGTTACAAGAAAAAAAAATCCCGCGCATGAGCCCATTCAGCAAGGAGAAAATGCGAAATGGCGTATTCTTTCTTGGGGCCTGACCACGGACGGCCCAAAACCGCAGCAAGTAAGACTCCTTGGAAATCGGAAACTAGTAGCAGCACAAGCAACGGGAGAAGGGGGCCTAGCAGTCCGTGGCCCGTGTGTGATCCGAGTTGAATGGGGAGACAGACTTGAGTATTACTGCTAGTCATCAGTGCTGAAAATCATGCAGAATTAACGGATGTTGGCCCTATTCTGAAATAAAATCACTGGGATTAGGGAGCATTATTTGCTTTTTTTTGATTTGTTTTGCGTGCTAATACATCTCTCTTGGATCAATGTCCTAAATATATCTGGGCTGCTCTTCTGAGACTTAAAATGTGCGTTGACACTTTATGCCTCTCTGCCTGATGGAAATGTGTGCCAACAGTGATTCTGCCTAACATTGTTAAGCGTGAATTAGACAGTTTACTAGTCAGTAGTTTTGTTACACCTGAAAGCTCAGTTGGTCGATGGCCTAAACAAGCCCACTGTAGCCAGCCCACCATAGCCAACACAGAGTTGCAGAATTTAGAGGTGATAGGCGCTTTCTCGACTCCCCCGTCTTTTTCGGACCCTTAAAAATTAGAGCCTAGCATAGCAAACAAAAAAAAAACACCCCCAGAAGAGAACATCCAACAATGCTCACGCCCGCCCCGGCACGCTCCTTCCGACTCTGTGTCTTTTGTTGCTCCGTAGTCAGTCAGTCACCGCCCCAAAACCCACAGCTATTTCTGCCTTTATCTATCATAGGCAACTTCCCGCAACGAAGTCAGTCGCACACTTTTGTCTGCCTTCCGCGTGATTCTTTCCTTTTCTTGTTCGATTTAGTCATTGCTGCCTAGAAACTTAAACATACATCCTGTGTATTTTGACCAAAGAATGTACATTCGAATAAAATTCTTTTTCTTTTTCTTTAATCATTGTGAAAATCGACTATAATCTTGCAGCTCCGCGTCGCTAATCCCGCTGAAATATATCGCCAGCTTGTTTTTTCTCCGCAACACACAAGTCTGCTATTTTATAGTGAGTGTCGCGCAGATTTTCTAATTTATTAGCTGCGCGCTTCGTTCGATCTCTTTGGCTCCCGGCAGCCCCGATTTTTTCTGGCTGGTTACTCTGCCTATTGCAAGGCCCCCTAGGAATCCTAACCCACTGTACTGTGAGTACAAAGTCTTCTATCCTTTGTGCACAACTACACTTTACTACACCATCTCTACCTGCCTCCGAGCCGAGCAGTCAGTCTGCCTAAAAGCCGTCAAGATCATCTAGAGGTTAAAACTGAATTCTGTCCCTCCCTCTTTCTCCCTGTGCACACACAAGCATACCTGTAAAGAAGCATACGCGCTCCACGAATTTCCAGATCAAGCATCTTCGCAGTAGCTCATCATCCATCCAAATTACCGCTGTCTCGCATCGCTTTATCTGGTCCCCTGCCCTGGACCTTTGGCTTTCTGGCTTTCGTTGCGTCGCGCTTCGTCGGCCTCTGTCACCCTGTCACCCCATATCCATATCCTACATCACCCAACTACTGCGTAGTGCTGAGTAGTGCTGAGTAGTGCTACTGCACTGTAAACAACCATCGTCACGGGCTAGTTGCTACGGCTATCGCACCATCGGGCCACTGTACGTGCATCAGGTTTGGCTGGCTACCCTGCTGTAGCTGTAGCTGTATAGCGCGTTTCGTCTGAGCCGGCCAATTGCCTTCATCGTCGTCTTGGCAATTTGGTGGTCTATAGTAGAAAAGGCTCACTTTTACAAACTGAGGCTTTGTTCACCGTGGAAGCGACGAAGCTACATCAACCATCTCGACAATCAAGTGAGCGAGTTAGTGCATAGCCCGCTATCAATCGCTAGGTAAGTGATTACCCATTTTTTAGGCATTCTGCCCTAATTCCATTTTTTTTGTTCTTTTTTGGGCTTGTGCATTCTGATACCGGCACCTGACCTCGGCCACCGGCCATCCGGGCGTTCCTCAGCCAAAATCTCCAGCATTGGCTCCGGCCTCCACAATTTCTTCCCACATCTTCCCACGCCTTCTTTTCTTGGCCTGCTCTCTTTTTATCCTGCCCCGTCGCCCCCCTCTTCCCTTCTCCCTCCCTCCTTCTTTCTTCTTTCCTTTCCTTTTCCTCTTTTTCCTTTCTTTTTTGCTATCAACCTTTTGTCCCCCCCCCCATCCCCGCTGCCGTCGACCACTTTCTCTTTTCCTCTTTTTTTTTCTTTCTAATACACTGAACACTGAACACTGCCTGCCTGTGCTTGTCGCATCGCAGTTGGCCACAATACTCGTTGCTCTACCCGACGTCTAACCTACTCTCCTCTCCTCTGTTCCATTGCAGATAACATAACCGATATTCTTTCATCGACAAAAGCTCGCATCGACTTTAAATCATCGCATACTTTAGATTTTATAATCGAAAATGTCGGCTCCTGTTCGCCAGACTGCCCTCAGGGCCGGAGGGGCCTGTGTTCGCTGCCGTAAAGGCAAAACGCGTTGTGTATATGAGAACGGCCGCGCTCCATGCCGTAACTGTGCCAAGGGAATGCACGAATGCTTCCTACCCAACGATGCCCACGCTCATGTTCACGGCCAAACTCCCACCAGAACTGTAAGCCGTCCAGCACGCGAAAGCCTTCCGGCTTCTGCAAATGAGCGCTCATCTGCTCAACACGCGCCTCGCTCTGGTGGTTCCCAACCCGACAAGTAAGTACAAAACACTCCATTGTCTGCAATTATGCTATCACTCCAATCTCCCCTCTATCTTGCCATGCTTAGCTGTACTTTGCGCTGCTTGGCAATGGCTGTCGCGCCCCTATTCTTCGGGCCTCACCTAGGTTGCTGGTCCCACAAATCCCCGTCTACCGAAAGCCCGTTCCGCCAGATCATTTGGGTTGCCCTGTTAAGTCAAAGTCGGCCTATGCCCTTTTTTCTCTTATGTTTTCTAGCCTGCATTGAGTGAGCTATTACCGGGATCCCTGTCATAGCAGCTGTACCATTCTGGTGCACTTTTCTTGCATATATTTCTGCCGAGTTTAGTCGATCCTTCTATCGGAGCGCCGTTGGTTGCATTAAACCAAGAAAATAGCTAAAATGCTAGTATATGCGAATCCGAGCGGAACCTCCTCAACGCTTGCTGGGCTCGTTGTAATCAGCGAGCGAGGGTCAAGTAAGAAGGGGCGCAGCTTGCCTGGCAAGCACAGGCTGCAGAGAAATAAGACATGAAATCAGCCGCCGCAGATGATATGACCATTCGAGGCACAAGCCGCCGTTTTCCATTCGTGGGTCTAAGGCGGGCTAAATTCACATTGGAAAAAACGCCTGGGCTAGCTCACAAGCTCGTCATCACCCATCACTCAGCGTACCTCTAGGGACTTTCGGGCGGTTTGATTGGCTTATTCTCATGCAGTCCTTCTGTTACAGCCTCCGGAACGCCCTAGCCTCCGTTTTGGTGCCAAAAGACAGTCTACCATGTGCCAGCGCCTATGGCCCGAACGATCTACCCCCCCTGTAGAGCGCTCCACGGGCTTTGCCTATTTCCTCCTTGATTTTGCTGTCGTCAGTTGCCCGCGTAGCGTTTTGAGGCAAATTTGCGTCGGCTTACAGGCGACCCCAACTCCTATTGCCGCGTCCGCTTTTTCACCAGTTGTTCCTTGAACTCTTGACACGGCCTTCATAGCCCAAAACATTAGCGGATTTTTCTCGTTCTCTCCTGGCTCCACATTAACTAACCCGGCCTTATCGTTTAGGTTGGTCCCCGAATTTGCGGCCGAATGTGAGAGAGTCGTCTCCAAGACGTTCCCGGCGTCAATCGCCTTCCACAAGCCATCATTTGTGACCCAGATCAAGAACTACAGCACCGAGCTGTCTGTTGCTTATGGCATGATGTCCTGTGCTGCTAGGTATGTTTAATCTTACTCCTGTTTATCTCACCCTGTAAACCATAGTATTATCGCCATGATTATCCCTGGGTTGTGTTGTTTGTTTTTCATGTGCACTACCCTACTCCTTTTCACGCAAATTACCCACTTTTTCGGATCGTCTGATTCGGAGCCCGGATTTTGGCACGATAAACATCGACTCTACTACCGCAACGTCTTACCAAAAATCACATAACATATTAACAATCTTAATTAGATCTTCAACTAGTTTAATCCGTCGCTATGGTGGATCTCTAGGTGCCACTGGTGCTGCCGAGCACTTTGCTCAAAAGGCTATCTCTCGTATCAACGAGACCATGCACAGCCCATCGTTGGCGGACATCCAGGCCATGTGCCTGATCGTTATTCATGAGTGGGGTTCCCGTAACGCAGTCCGCGCTTACATTTACCTGGGCCAGGCTGCTCGTATGCTGCAGATGTACCGCATTTTGAATGCTCACCAACATCAGTCCGACAGCGACCGTTTCCTGCGTGAAGAATCGTTCCGCCGTACTCTCTGGCTGGTATACGTTTTAGATTGCATCCTATCTAGCACACCTGGTCGTTACCCGGCCCTCTCTGCCGCTGACATCGTCGGTGTTGCATTGCCATGCACTGATGTTAACTTTGCGTTCGGCAATGCTGTATACGTCAAGACTATTGCTCTCGAGGACCCATCAGGCATGCCTCCCGGCGCCCCTATCGACGAGATCGGCGAGTTTGGACACGTTGTTCTTGCCACTCGCATTTGGCGCAACGTTGTTCACGCGCTGACCGTTTCTACCGTTCAAAACTTCAACGAAATGGAATTCTCCTCTCTCATGGCTGAGATTGACCGCCTTCGTTCCTCTTTGCCGATGCAGTACGTCGACAAACAGGGACAAATTAGTCTCCACATCACGATGGGCTCTGGCACAACATATGCCATGATCCACTCGATCTTGCATTGCGCGACCATATTCATCCATCGTCGTCGTTTACTGCAGTATGTGTCGACTGAGCAACCTGGATGGCGCAACCAGCCGCAATGTCATGATATCATTGATCGTCTTATGACTTCCTGCCACAGCATTACCTCGATGTTGATGGCCCTTGAGATGAGCGCAGATAAGGACACTCTCCTCAACTTCCCCATCTTCATGTTATTTGCCACTTTCACAGCCAGTTCGACTGTAGCATACCTTTCTTTGAAGGGCTTGACCCCTCCTAGTGCTGTTGAGACCGCTGCTACAATCGTCAAGGATGGTCTCCATCTTATGGACATTAGCGTTGAGATCTGGCCACTTATCTCTTCATGGTCGCGTCACCTTGCAGTGATGCAACGCGTTCTTAACAACGACGCGGCCGCTGCCGCTCGCAGCTCCAGCGCCGGCATCACTGGTGGTTCCACGAATCTGACTGTCCCTCACATCCAGCGTAATTCTCCTTCAGTCAAGGACGATGCAGGTTCAAATGCTGACACCAACCCAGATGCCATGGACTATGACCAGGGCAATGCTGTCAACTCTGACACCGCCCGGGGTGATTCGGAGCCCCCCATGCAGCGCCGTCCCGGTGGCATTGCTACGATCAACGGTGGCACTAGTGGTGTTCCTACCCCTGGTCGTGGCTCTTCCCCCAACAACGCTGCTTCTACAAACGGTGATCGCCAGCCTACCCCCAGCACTGAGATCAAGACTGAAGCTCCTTCTGTTCACTCTGCTTCTGCTAGCATGGACATGACCTCTGACGAACTGTGTGCTGCGTTTGAAAAGCAGCTATTGGAGCTCGACGACTTGGCTGCTCTTATGGGTGGTGGTGTCTAAGCATCGTCTTCCTATCTCTGCCATTCATCTTGAGACCCATAATGAAAATAATCTTGGTTGCAGTCATCTATATAATGGCTTGTCTATTGCTTTCTTGAAGGAAAGCGTAGTTTTCTTTTTCATCTATCTAGACACCGCATCAACTTTCTTGCTGCGTCTGTAATATGTTGTTCTCACGAACAACGTTTTGAATTTTGAATCTTGTTTCTTTTTTTGTTTTGTTTTGTCTCATTCCCTAGCTTTTTTTTTTCTCTATTTTTTTTCTTTCTTGTTACTTTGGGTCTTGCTATTGCATCTTTCGCGCATATGTAATCACCGTGTTTGGCTTTTCTTTTTTCTTCCCCCCCTCTTTTATTATTCAGGTTAATGCCTTCCTATCTACTTGTCGTTAGGATGGGGGCGAAACTTGGCTTTTTATCATGTTATTGGTTTTTATCTTCGCTCCATTGTGGCTGACTGTCTTTTAAATCAGTCAGTCAAGTTTCTAGTCATGTATCATCTCCCATGTAGCCTTTGGTTTTTTTCTTGGTCCCTATTTCTTTGGAAATCGGATGCAACCTTTTGTTCTTTTTTCTCTCTGTTCATTTTCTATTATTCTCTTTTCTCTCTAGTTCTGTACCAAGCGTTGGTGTTGGGCATCACAAGCCGGGATACTAATTTGGCTTTTGTTTTTCCTCTCTTTTTCATTAACGAATGCGGCTCAATATGTTGATTTTTTTCTCTCTTCTCAAGAACACTACAAAAAAAAAACGAAATGTTCACACTTACACAATATTTCGACCGTGTCTATTCTCCAACTTTTTTTTTGTCTTTTGCATCGTTGATATCTTGTTTGTTATGAGGTTTAGTTATCTAGATGTTATATCCTCAGTCATAGTCTACCACCAAAATTAAATTTCATTAGAATCGAATTTTGAAATTGTATATTACTTGGTCCTACTACTATTACTCATATGGATGAAATACAACATCAAGAAATGTCGATCATCAAGCAACCGTATCTAATATTAGTTACATCACTTGGTAACATGAACTCATCATGTACTACATATGTTTTTCACTTCTGAATATATTCAATATACCACAATTAACACAGATGATTTACTCCCATGACTAACACGTGCATGTCACATGAACGACTTAGTAAAACTGTGATTGTTAGCTAATCAGTTCATAGAATATGACCAGTTAAGCATTGGGACTACAGTTAGTACACGACCCTGACCTCAATCTTTCGATGGAAATGCATGGAAAAGTCCAGCCATATACTCTTAGCTATCAGCATTTCGATGAACTAATCCAAGTCAGACAACAGAAACAAACATGGGTAAGGAGATTCCTTATCTGTTGGTCCCAAAAAGGAAAATCGCACGACTAGGACGCGAGGGGAGGTAATTAAGGGAATCAAAGGAGCATTGCGATCTGAAAAGAGGCGTTATTTCCAGAGGAGCAACATCTCGTAGACTAGACCGGTTGCAGCCTGAGTAGTTGTCAGTTACAAACGTTTCCTCATTTTTAAGGTCCTTCAGCCTGAAATTTCAACATCCCCCTTTTCATGTCAATTCAGCTATCTATCGTAGCCGTTCGTAGTTGTCGTTGTCTATGGGCGATTTTGTTTCTTCTTCGGGCATGTATCCGTACATGATATATGTTACACACATATTTCAGCTCAGTGTGAGATATTCTTAGAGCATCTCAAAGTCTAATGTAAGAAATATGTGACTTGTTTGTACACATATATGGTTTGATTTCTGACAACATGTCTCTTGATAACAACAGTATATAGTAGTGTAGACGAGCATATCGAATTCCAACTATAGAACTAAGCTTTTGATCTGGGCACTCTATGGGCTTTTTGGCAAGTGCCTCGCTTTGACCTGTTTCTATTGTAGCAATGAATAAATATCACATAGTTTGCATGCAGCTACAAAAAATCGTAATTTACTACTAAGAGTGCGCTAGTAATTTACCATTCGTGAGGCCACATAATACTCATTCCTATTTTCAGATCTAAAAAAAAAAAAAAAAGCTGGATCTCTAATTTTGACTTCCTGTTTTTACACCATTCAAGACGCCAACTGGAGATCTCGAGCAAACGACGAAGTGGGTTCCCAAAGCTGATTTCTAGAAGAGATACTATAGGGGTGGAGTCCAAGGAGTCAAGTCCTCTTCAAGCTCAGAAAGAAAAAGAGTAGATGACGGAGATATACAGGGAGCCTATGGAGAGTATGTCACTGACTATACAAATATAGAGGGATCCTTTGGAGTGTATGAGAATGGCTATATGTATATCGATGTTGGGATGGATGGGGATGGATATAATTATCATGTCGATGGCAAAGTGGACGGAGAAGAAGTCGACAGTTCGAGCATTGAAGTGGCTGGCACTGCATCGGTTTATGAGATTGTGTATCGGACTGGACATCCGGCTATGATCGAGACTATCAGCACCAATAGAGGCGATGCTAACGAAGTAGTAGGCCGTGAAAGCCATGAAGATGAAGATGAAGATGAAGATGGAAGTTTACAACCATATTCTGGTAACCTTCGACAGACGGTACACAAAGATTAATTTGAACAGAATCTCCAATTGAATTTTTTTGACCTACTATAAACAAGCCGAGCTTGGAGTATTTCTTGTGTAGCTGTGCTTCTTTTCCTCAATATTCTGACAGTTTTGACGAGCATATATGTGCTACGAATGTCATAGCACTAATTCTAATTCCACACAGTGTGGTTTTGTATTTTATGTGTCAATAACTTAAGAAGAAGGGACATAGGACTCAAATTTGTTTGCTTAGTCCTCATGCAATGATTTATATCTGAGTTGTTTTCCCTCAACTTTCTCCTCTTTATCTTCTACTCATTGAGTTACTCATGATTCTATGACTTTCTTTCGGACTTCATCCAGATATTTCATGCTGACCTGGTCCAGATTCTTCTCGCTATCATGTTAGACATATGTATTTTCAATCTTTATACATTCGCTCAGACTCGGACTTAACCGAATTTGATCAGTCATTATGGTTTTTGTTTCGATCAAGTCTGTTTTTTTTCTTGTTAATTCCACTTACCCAACTCATCATCTTCAGCTAGGCCTACTACATCGAAAAGCATAGCCTACTTTTTCTTACTACTATGCTTCCTAACGATGTTTCTTTGCAGCTGTAGGGGGCTCTCAAGCGATCCGACTAATAAAATTATTTCGCCCTGCATATTTTCATCAATAAGGCAAATCTGTGTATGTTAGTGGGACGATTCGCCTTATAGACCTTGCGAAATTCACATGACTTCATTATAGACCTTCTACTAAAACCGGACTGGCAATTCTTTTTGCTACTCACTATTCTGAAGAAGTGACCACTAGAGTTGCATTTGGTAATTCTGTATGTCCTCTTTACGGTTCGTGGTATAAAATAGGTCCTGTTCTCCTTTCAAACTTGACTGAAACTTTCTCCCAAACATCCCAACTTTTTCCTTAGCATCTGCACTTGTCACTTTTCTTCAATGAGATCATAGCCAAATCCTACCCTATCCCCTCGAGTTCGAGTCTTCATTCTTTGCTGCTGACTTACAGACATACGTCGTCCATTCAGCTAGATGCTCGAGTTGTTGGTTCTTAACTGTCTATCTTGACTAACTCTGTTCTGCATCATGGCTTGACAACCTAACCTACTACAACTATGGCGAGGTGAGATATCCTCCTGTTATAAGGTAACAAATGAATTCGCCCTCGGATAGCAAACGATACTACGTTCTTCTGACATGCTCTATCGACCTTTTCCTACAAAGTTTCTGATGTCGGCTACGAAAAGACAGTAGGCCACACATTACCGAATGGTGATTCACGCTGTCTTTTCTATTATGAATTTTGCACTTCAAACTGATATGTTTCCCCTGATGTATTCTCTCAAGCTTGAACGTCTTTTTGATTGGATTACGGAAACCCCATGACAATCGGCTTGAAGCCTTCGGTCTTTTACTCGCCATTCAATCAGTCTCAGATTGCTATGTTCTTTGGCCCAACTTCGCCTACAGGGCATTCGCCTCCGCGATCTACCAAAAACTAAGAAATTATGCGAACTACATGACTATACACAGCAGAGGCTCAACATCTACAGTGTCTACTGGAAGATTGCTAAGGTCTCTTTGGTGAAAAAAAAAATATTCTCAGGAAGAGTTACACAAAACCGAACTTGTTCCATTTCGAGCTTCGAACATCTATGATTAGCCTTGCGCATTCTCAGCTTTCCAAAAATCTTCACAACAACTATCATCTGCGCAAATATCGAGGCTTGACCTACGTATGAGAGTTTTTCGCGGGTATCTGGGGGAGTTAATATTCTGTTTCTTCGAAAATAGATTATATGATATCACAAGATATCATACATCTCGGAGTTCTATGGTGGGAAGGGGGGAGAGGAAGAGAAGAGGTGAGAAAGTGAGAAGGAGAGGAAGAAGGATTAGAGGAAGGGAGGAGTAAAAGAGCTGAAAGGGAGAAGAGTGGAAGTTTTGCAGATGGTTGTCTCTTTGGTATGATATTAGGCTGCCAAAGAGATTCTTTTCTGTCTTTTTCCTTACTTTTCTTTGATCTTTTTTTTTACTAATCAACAAATCATCAACACCCCCCATATATGAATTCCTAGATCATTGTGCGTGTAGGTGTGAAAAAATTGTGAGATGTAGTCTAAAGTGGAGAACAGGTGAAATATTCATAGCAAGCAGATCAACGCTTTGAGAGGATCTATCAATAACTTGACAGGCTTGAATTAGATATAGTTGTAACTATAATAAACGGAACAGTAACAAGGTGCCTCGATAGGAACTAGGTTTAAAGACATGGCAATAGATAGCCTTGGCAGCAGGACGGGAATTTCCATGTTCGAAATAGGGTGATTGTGTTTTTATTTCCATTTTCTTACCCGGAAGCTCCGGAAGACTCGGAACCTAGTGGGAATATTCCGAACAATGTCATCCATGATGTCTTTTTGTTGCTTAATAACATGGTAATTGAGTCGGTATACAATAGAGTCAGTGACTTGATTTGGATTCGTTATAGGTTCATATTGGGTTACGGTGTTCTATACCATTCTCATGTCGACCGCCACAAGATACATGCGTACCAGTATTGACAAGACGGTACTTGACTGAGCACTACATAATCATCTTTTTACTACTAGATATAATCCGAACTACAAGTACAAATATTATCATGATTGCTGTTTCACCACATGCTATCCCTAGCTGTCATCCGGAAATAATTGTACATCTATCTACCAACACGTTCATTAAGGCCTCCCCAAAAAGAAAGAGGAACTTAACCCTATCACTCTTCGCTTCTAACTTCTTAGACTCGGGAATAATCAATGCCGAATTCAAAACGAACTACATTAAGTTAAGAGATAATAGCATCAGATATTTATTGGAAAAGAAGGCGAAAATAGAAGATTCTGACGCATCGACCCGCGGCTAGTACGGGAAATACGGGAGCGCTTAACTTAGCCTTTCCAACAAAAAAGACACTGTGGTTTATAACATCTCATGGTGGGGGGAGGAAGTGAATGGCTGTGGCCCTCGATGTCAAGTTTAGCCTGAAAGACAGCCCTACGTCCAAAAAAGCTTTGGTAGTTTTTACTTCTGCCATTTTGTTTGTTAGTATGGTAAATAAGAATATGTCGTGTTAGGACATTAAAACCCAAGGTTTTGTGACGTTTGGCTCGAATATTTGTATATAACTATATTAGAAAGGGTCTGCTGGTTTTTTTTTTTTGGGTGGGTTTTTAATTTTTTTTTTGGAATCAACGACAGTGCGTCGCATACGGTGAAATCCGATTTGATGTCATGATGTCAATGCCTTTTAGTTCTCTTGTAACATGAAAATCATGGCAATCTTTATGAAGTCACATGCTAGTTTTTGTATCTATCTCTTTCTTGTATATCTGCAGGCGGGTTCTCAAAGTTTTGAATGGCAGAAAAAAAGTCTACCGCTAGAACAGGATGTGGGCTGCATATGGAAATTTCGCCTAACTGGATTAGGAAACTTACACCACAAGAAGAACTTGGTTTCAGAAATAAGAACATATGATTGTGGATATTTGAAGAATGAGAGATATCGGATAGGATGAGATATGTATCTTGATTGATCAAGATATCACTAACTCAACATATGCGAACCGTGAACGAATCTACATCGTTGGGAATGATGACCAGATTCTATAGAACGCCACTAGAATCAAACATGTACCATTGATACCAACAATCCTCACTGGCGAGTTTTTTTTAATACTGATCACTGGCGTAAATACTAAAAAGTTCGTCATCCCCGCTAGAGAGGAGAAAATTGCCAACTATCGAAAAGGACAAGTGCGAAATATACAAATATAGACAACATAGAAGGATAGAACTCCATCTTTTGTTTGGTACAACCTGGTTATCTTCTCATGGAGGAAAGTGATCTTCAGGGCACAAAATAATATGGATTACCGGGTGATATCGAAAATTAGATATTGGTATTTTGATATTATATGGTACTTTGTTCCTACGTCCTTGAAAGAAGATGGTGTAAAGTCGCCATATATCTACTTTTGTCGGTTCAAATTAGCCACTGAATTAAAGGTCAGTGAGTTTCTTATTTTCTTCGTTGAAATATTCGTAAAAACATGAGTTAGTTATCTCGAAACAAATATAATAAATTTTGATGAACTCTGGAGGCCAACCATTACTCATACATTTGCCATTTCTCTCATTTATATGCCTTGAGTTATGTTTTTTTTGCTGGTCATATTCAATGTTCTACTAATTTCCTTGATCAACACCAGGGCTAACAAAGGGGAGCAAAAAAAACAAGAAGATAGAAAGAGGAGGAAAGATAAAACTCCGACTCAATTAGTTAGTTATGCCATGTACTTTCCTCTTAATACAACATCTTATAGAAGCTTTTCTGTATTTTGTTAGAGGCTGGTTGGCTTGTTCTCAACCTTCGTTCTTCGCCTTTTTCCTATGTGCTCTGTGCTTTTCATACCCCCATGATTTACTTATTCTATCGTTTCGATTTATTTTTCTAAATACATGTTTTATCTTGTGTTTATTTTCTCTGTCGTTCATGTCCGACTTGGCAGTCTCCGAAAAAAAAGAAAACGATAACGTAAACCAAACATGACATCCGACATGTTTTTTCTTGATCTTATATAAAGTGTACAGTTAGACATTATCATGGTGAGTCTGTGCTCACCACAAGCATTTTTTTCTTTTCTTTTCTTTTCTTTTTTCATTCACATGTTTGTGTAGCAGATAAAGGAATTTCGAAGAGAAAAAAAATAGACGTTTCATTATTTCTAGAAAAAAAGGGTAAAGACAAAATTCCATCCCAGAAGAAGTCTAAGCACCAATAAACGCCGTTTTGGTTGTTGTTGATGTGATTGTAATGTTAGTGATAAGGAGGTTGGTTACCTGGAAAGTAGAGATAGTGATAAACAACGGTAAAATGAACAATTGCTGTTGTAGAGATGGAAATGGAAGGCTTTGTGTGAGATAGATAGGACTGAAAAAATGTATATCAATACGTAGCCTCCATTTCCATTACAAAATATAGAAAAATCAGAAGGCGATGCAATAAAATAACCAAAACAAGAATCCCAAAGTAAACATCCGCCCATATTGTAGGCCCTATACACCCGCCTATAACGCCCCACTAGTAATATTACCGAATAGAAAAGAGAGAGCGAGAAAATGATAACTGTAGAGCCAGAGAAAGGGAAAGATAAAAAAGTTATGTACAATTGAAGAAAGGGCAGAAGTGAATGATAAGAGGTCATAACGAGGTGAGACCTCAGTCCATAAGCGTGATGAAGCTTTCATTCCATTTTTTTTTTCGTTGAAGAGGGAGTAGCAACCGACTGCGTCAATAAGAAAGGGATGCAACCCAGCCTACGGAATGTAGTGGGCGCGATATATCAATCGGGTCGAGTTGTCTGTGTGCAATAGGATGCCACAGGGAGAATAAAGATGGGCAATCGTGTCCGTGTAGAGAAGGAATGGCATTTAATTTGCGACCAGAAGCAGCCGAAGAAGGGCCAAGGAAGCAGGCTGGCTGCCGGGAGAGAGAGCTGAGTCTGGTTGTATCGAATCGCGTTGGAGAAGCCGTCAAATGGGAAGCCAGTATGTTGGCCGTGGTGTCGTATGCTGTACACCGTGACTATCTAAGCCATGTATAACAGTCATGGCTGCGGTGACACCCCCCATCTCATAGAGATATTTCATGTATAGAAAGAAACCCCCAAAAAGACATCTTAGTTGCGCTTGTCATCGCCCCAGATAGTGGCGCCTAGGGGCTTGCTGACACCGAAACCAACGGCTACTGCGATACCAATGATTAGGAAGCCAATGACGACCTTGGCTATGATGCGATTGCGCTTTCCCAGGCGAGCCAGACCAGTGCAAGAACGCTCCTTTTTGGCCGCTCTAGCCTTACGCTTCCAGTGGTCTTGGCCAGGCCATACCTGGCAGTCTGTGTTTTTGTTGAGAGTCATGGACTTGCGCAGGTTGCGCGAGTTGCTAGGAAGCATGGCCTCGACATCGGTATCGAAACCGTTGCCTTGATGGTACGAAGGAGGAGGCATGATTTGGCTTTCTTGTACGTCTAGGCTCTTCTCGTGGAGTGTTGAGTCGGTGCTAGCATCGGTGGCGGTCGATCTGCTATAATTTAATGGCGCGGCAGTAGTGAGCTGGATACTGGATTCAGGAACGGCGGCGAGGGCCTTCGAAGAAGAGTCCTGTGATTGTGACATCTTGATTTTTATGTCTGAGTAGGTAAGTGGCGCGTATGTAGAAATAAAGATGTATTGTGAGAGAGTAGTAGAGCAATAAGAGGCTCAAGGTAGCAATAGAAGGATAATATCAAGCAAACGAGTGAATTAAGAGAAAAAAGAGAAATGCAGGGCACACGGTATCGGACTGAATGATGTGGGAGCAAAAGCACTTTAAAGGAGCTTGCGAATTGATTGCAAGACAGCGACAAGAGAAAGAAACCAGGCTTAGTTACTGGCGTACAAATATTAGTACGCAAGAGAAAACTAAGAGGTAAGAAGTTGTGAGTGACACTAGTAATTAGCACAAAGTGTGTCGGCGTCGTAGTAGTAGTGGCCGTCCGGATTGAGAACCCAGTAGGAGAATAGAGAGACTAGAGAAACAAGATAACAGGGAGAAGCTCGAGACAGGGGACGATCGATGGCAGGTGAGGGCAGCTTATGCCTATTGAATTGGATGGATGGGATGTGTAGCCAGGGAGGGGTCTACCACTACTGTAACTGTAACTATTGCTATTACTAGGTCCAAGCCAAGCCGGCCAGCCAGCCCAGAAAGACCAGAAAAGCAAATGCGTCTCAAGCAAGAGAGCGGCGTTTATGCGGTGTGATGCAGACGCTTGTTCTTGCTCAAGCAATCCCAAGCAATGTCAAGTGGCCGTGTTGGGGAGAAGCTTGGCCAGAGAAGTTGTCTGAGATGGTCTGGTTCGAAATGCTTTGGTGTTGTGCGAGAACGAGAAGGGGGCAATAAGTCAGGTATATTAGTAGACAATGGGGCCAGTCGAGTGTGTATAAGGCATATATTAGAAAATACAGAGCGCTGATAGTTGGTGTTGCTAGCACGTCCTGCAAGAGCCAGGGCCCATGTGTTAGCGGATGAGTTTCAGAAAGTGAATGCAGAGAGTGCGATGCAGTACGAAGGATTGGACGAGAAAATGGAATAAAACAAAAAGGAACCAGAACAGGGGGGAGGGGGCAATAACAATTGATTGATTTGATGGCAAATAAATTGGCGGACTGACGGCTTGATGGGCGATCAACAGCAACAAATAGCTGGGCAAAGAGAAGAGGTCTACTACATATAATGGTATCAGGGGAAGAAGATATCGAAAGACTTCTCTGGATAAGGGCACAGAGATAATAAACGGATGAAGAAAAGAACAAACCAGTCTACAATAGTGCAACTTACGGCCAGTTTCGCAAGATGGGCTGGTTTGCCCTGTTGAAGCCGTGTTGTGGTGCTTTTGCTTAATCGGGACGATAGTGTGTGATTGTGTCTTTTGTACACTGATTGGTCTTTGTAGGACTGAGCAGAAACTTCTTGTTCTCGCCAAATAGTGGATTAGACGGGACTGGGTTGCAAAGTGCGATGGATGAAGAATAGAAAATGACGGGGTACAAGATATGTTTTCTCGTTTGTGAGCTTGGTGATGCGAAAAAAAGGCGTTGGAGTCTTTTGCCATATACAGATAAGTCTGCAGAAATTACAACATCTGCATTCAGTAGTTTCCTTGAACGTGGTCACGCACGTGAATACACACTTTTTGCACAATTACCAAAATCCATTTCCTTATTCTAGTTGTATCTCCTTCTCTCAACGAAGCATGATGCTACGCATGTCAATGTCTAGATTACTACAAGATTGGCTGCCATGATCATCCAGTGATTTCATCTTCGAGCAGCTTGCAGATGCCAATGCAGGGGTCGGTCAACCATTTAGCGCGACCCAAACATTAGTATTTGACATATTATTACTTTTCTTCCTACATGTATACTGTTATTAGTTTTAGGACTAACGAGTAGCCGGTACCTCGTCTATGCACGCTGTTTGTGCGCTGCATAGGCCTCAGGAACGAGCGAAGTCTAAGCAGGAAAGCAAAGTTGGGAACCCACTAAAATAACAGAGATATCAGGCCTTTTCAGGCGCGTTTGTTCCCTGGCTGATGGCGCCAAAAGCCATCCACCCACTTTTTTGGCGGGCTATCCCAGGTGCACCAAATATTTTTTCAGACGGTCAAAGTACCCGTGACATACCTCATGGCGTGATTTGCTACGGTGGGTAAAGTCACCAGTATAGCGGTAAGTTCCTCAATTTCCCATCAGTGATTGTACCCTATTCAAGAGATAAAACGACAGCCAAGATTATTGAAATGCTACCTTAAGCGCCATTAAGCTTCAACCCACGTAACGAGACTTCAAGCTTTTCTTGGTTTATGCTGCTAGATGCTTTCTCAATAATCCCTATTCCTTGGAAAAGAAACATGCTATCAAATTGACACAAGACCAAGAATACAGATATGTGTACTTTTGGAGGTTATCTACATAGAACAGATAAGGAGTATACATATACAATTATCTGTACGCATCAACTCTAGTTCAGGTTTTAGAGCCGTACAGTCCCTCCATCCATCTCATTCTAGTCCAATCCGCAGTCCGCAGCATCTTGACTTGACTATATTTAACGTCTACCTGTCCGCAGCATCAACAGGTAACGAAGCACAAATATAGCTCCATAAGATTAATGAATAAAAAAAATAAAATAAAAACGAAGCACAAAACCACAGTAGCTGATCGACTGATTTTAGACTAAGTCCTTTGTATTCTCGGTGTCTGCAGAACTTCGGTATGAGGCGAAAAATAGAAGACTATAGAGAAGAAAAAAAACGAAAAAGAAAAAGAAAAAAAGATGGTACCATCAGGATTTAAATCTTTTACTCCTATTGTTACAGCTGCATGCGCTTCATCATGAATGCGCTAGACAAGGTCTAGCTAGATCAAGCACTGCGAGGCAATTTTTGCTTTTAGATCTTTTATGCTGTTGTGCTATGCCATCGTATGCAGTGTACCAAGACAAGGCTGATAACAGTCACAGGTTTATGTAGAGAGAAACAGAAACAACAGTCCTTATGCATGTTCTTGATCTCGGCTTCTCGACTCTGCGAAACAGAGACAGTCTCTGTCTTTCATATGTATTTTGTCTCCAAAGGAGGGGCGGGCGCCCGCCCGCCAAATATTCAGATACAGGCACAATTAGTCAACAATAGTGTTGCAAGGCACAGATAGATAAGCTAAGATACATGTGGACAAGGCTCAACATTCTCCCCCAATCTAGAGAGATACGCTTTCTAAATCAAGCTTGAACTTGCAATGAGAACACCAACTAGTTCCGAGGCCTTATTTTGGAATAGCAAGACTCCTTCAGGTCTCATGATCTCGCCCTTTCTCTAGTATGGTACGGCACGATCTACTAAGTTCGGCCTTTTTTTCTAGTCGGACTGTCCGTTTACTTAGCAGAAGAAGCCTTTGTCCTTCACACGTTTTGTTCTTTGATATTGAATATGCTGGCAGTAGTCTTGGATTATTATATTTGTACGTTGTCATGATTAAACTAGGCCTTAAGTTTACTTTCCGCTACTAAATTTGCTTAGAGCGACGCGTCATTCAACTAGCTGATGATTTTTTATTTTTTTTATTTTTTTTCAAAGATAACTACACACATACAAATGTATCTTCGGCTCGTCATTTTCGATATCTCTGTCAATCGGATATATATATACTATGTACAGCGGTTCTTTTGGCGTGTTTGCATGGTCCAAACTTTTACGAATCATAATAAACAGGGCCTTTATTTAAAAAAAAATTAAAAAATCTTATTGTCTTCTTCGTTCTGCACAGTGGTAAAATTCCTTGTTATACGATCGGACCAGATCAACATAAGATCGGGGCTGGGAAGCCCAACCCAGCCCTCCTCAACCAATTTTGTCTACTACTAGACCGCCTACATCTCCTAGTACTTCAGAGAGCCATGCTAGCGTGGCTTGACTCGACTATATTTATTGCTTCCTTACAACCATATCTACCCGCGAGATGATAGCATAACACTAATCAGCAACATCCTACCAGTGTTATTCCAGGAGACTACGAAATCGAACTATTAGCTAGCCTGAAAAGGGTTAGTTCAGAAGAGAAAAGATGATAGTATGAGCGAACATGGGCTATCTAAGGTTGGGGTCCGAATTATGGCAAATATACAGATACTTGTACATACATCACTATCAGGTAGGAGGCTAACCATACGGTTTTCTGTATGTATATACACTAGTATGTTCAACTATGAATCTATCATCATCATTTGATCTCGCTCACCGAACCAGCCCTCGGATAAGGCCTTTCTTTGTATCTTTGAGCTAAATAGGCATGATACACATTCTCGTTTTCATAGGTCATAACAAACTAGTAAGCTGCTGAGCAAGGAGTAGGTGTGCCCAAGGGAGAGAGCAATCTCATGTATAAACTGACTGTATAACTTGTTTCATCTCAGAACAGTTGGTTGTCGGTCGTATGATCCATACGACAAAATCCTTTTCAGATACATATGTACATATTATAGTTCAAGACTCTGAGAAGCAGGCCGGACCTGAAATGAACGAAAGCAAGACAACTCGTTCATTTACAAAGATTGTTCGTTCAAGGACCGACAACTTCATCAATATCCAATCATTTTGAGAGTCAAAAGACACGCGTTCGATGCTAATATGAGATGTTCATGTGTTGTGTACCTTGATTTTCTTTCCCGAGTCATATTTGCAATTATTACCAATAATGAGGATGGATTCAAGGGATATTCACCTGTGACCAAGGCATAGAAGCCAGAAATGGCATAGAAGTGTTATTTTGACAATAGATTACATAAATATCATATGTGATAGGAGTGACATTTGATACCACTACATACTCTACTATCATCCTAAGACGACATCAGCATGAAGATAATGTACCAGTCAGAACAATATCAGATAAGTCTCATACAATATCTTGGACTTGTGTCCCATGGCTCAGTATTGCATAGCTCGAGAAAAGTACATATTTATGCACTACGTGATAATGTGTGATCTATGAAAAAAAAGGAAATACTCAGTTATATATTTAGCACACAAAAAGCAACACAGAATTTGTAAAGTCCACTCAAAAAGAAAGCACCTTGATGGAGACTCGATATAATCTTATATGGTGGCTTCAAGACACCGCCACTAACCGTCTTATAAGTATTTTTTTTCTGGTTCTTGCTCTTGTATATGTCTAAACGCCGTAATAAGCGAATAATGTCTTTGGTCAGGTAGTCTGAGCTGTACGCCAAATCCATCATACGGCGAAGAGTCCGAGCCAGGCTTCATTCTATATAATGAAGTGCAACACTTACATAAGTGTATCGTAGCACCATTAAACAAAGTTCCAGACATAGCATGTCAAGTTACACATCCTATGTATGGCGAGAAGCTCTTTCGGTGCATTCTTTTATACAGCGACAAGAGACGACCAATACCTCTAGATTTTCTTGTAAATACTATATGTTTCCGGTCTGTCATAGCGGATACATTGTGCATGCTTAAGACTGAATTGTGATGCTAGGTTTTAGTAGTAGCACCTTCAATAGTTGTCGCATCAGAGACCTTATCAGATATTAGGCACAATATTGGAAAAAAATGTGTCTTGGGAATACCGCTCTAGAGGGGTTACATTGCGTAGACAAATCCATATGAGATTCTTCGTACAGCTCACATGTTTAGAATCTCAGCTTTTGTCACGGACGGTTCTTCTTTACCTTCCTTGTACGAACAAGTATTTGATATCCAGGATCCCTTTTTAGCCAGTCATAGTCCGCTTGCATTCTGGATGGAGTCATTGTGAACGGCCCTGTTTATAACCCTATCTGCCCGTGCACGTCTTTGATAATGGTGCTTCCTCCGGACAACAAAAGTTTAAGCTCCTTTGACACTTTTACCATTATCTCTAAATGAAAGTTCTAGCAATGTCCGTCGTATCAAACATGATGCGAGTTGCCTTCACTATTTATACACCCGTCAATACCTGACTAACACTCACTTAGTCCATTCTTTGGCGCATTTGCTTAGAAAGGGAAACGTTTGATGGGGTTTTCATTCCCGTCGAGCAACTGGATACTATAGCAGCCACAGACCGCTTAGGAATTGAGGATCTGTTGCTACGGGCAATGCCGCATACATGTATATATAGTGGTGATTATAGAGAAGGCTTAGAATGATGAATATGAGCAAAGAGTAGTTCAAAAGGTCACTTTAGAGCTTCACTTTCTAGTTGATTAGTAGGATCGGAATGTGTGGGAATGTGTCGTTTCTTTTTTTACATACTGATATACCCGACAAATAGGCAACCTCCCTGGTAAAGTAGATACAACTACAGATACATACTTTACAGTGCCAACGGGGCTTTTGACTATCTGTACATGTAGAAAGTGTCGCCATGATTTTCTATTCAATGCTTTGCCGATGAAGATATTGCCTGTGATGAGAAGATAAAAGCCGGGGTCGTCTAAGAACATATATCACGTTTATCGAGGTGCTAATGCAGCTGATATAGATATGTGACACTCATATAAGATACCGGCTGTGAACTGATACTAATATACAATATCGGGTGAAAGACAACCTATTTATCTGCAGTGACAGGCCACTAAGATACAGAACATCTGTTATGGTTTCGTTATATGCTACTCTTCAACTCCCAATCCGCTATGAGAAAACCTACCTCGTTTGAAACCTGTCTAGAAACGTTCGAGCACTTTGTAGCCCCTTGTATAGAATTTCGGAAGTGAAGAGGCTGCCAACCCTTCAGACACACTACCATAAGCATCGGGCTAACTTCAATAGTAGTTTTGCCCCAGCTAGTACAGTGGGTTATATGTGTTTTTATGGTCTTGTTTTTTTTTGCCCAGCATGAGACAGAAATCAAGCTCGTGGTATCATAAACACCATAACAATACATATATATCGAGAATTTATTTCTTCAAACCGTACCTCGAGCTCTTACTATGATGCAAATAACACCTCGTGATGCGCCAGATATAGAACTAGGCGTGATACTCTAGAATGCTGGCTACGCTTCAGCTCGTAAATGATTGGCGTGTTGTGCCTAAGGAACGGGTGGCATGCACGCCAAATGCACGCCAGATCGGGGTTGAGAAATAGATAGTATAGGTCTACTCAGACCAAGTCAGTTGACTGGAACTAAGTTGTCCAGTCGCCGACTCGGGGACGGATAGTTATAGATAGCAAGAGCTGCAGGTGTGGCAGGTGTTGCATATTTGGGTATTCGGATAGATTTCGCTCGTTCCACGAAGCATCTTCTAACTCTTTCAATTCCATCACAATGGTACAAAATCTGTTGGCCAGATCGCTGCCTTTTTGCGATTATATTATTTATATCTAGCTTTAGTTAGCCATTTCCTCTATCCATCGTCTTCGCTCTAAGCCTTGACGGTACATATTATATACCATATATTCCAAGAAAAATGCACTCTTCCAACATACTGTCCTGTCTGCTGGCTGTGTTCTCTGTCGTCACCGCAGCACCCCCCACGGCTGTCTATCCGGCTGAGCTTTACAATCGCGAAACCGAGTTTCATATCCACGACTTTCTAATCGAGCATATCGGCAATCTTGTCTACCAAAAGCCCACTGTTCGCCGGGGAGCGTTTTCTGACGGCACAACCTCCAGCACCGATGTTGGCTTCAACTGGGGCTGTACCAACGTATGCTATATACTCTTCTGATGTCTCTATATAAACGGGCCATGAAACTAATGATGATATCACCCATGTTACTAGACTACCGGGCCGAACCCTCTCGACTGCCCATATGCCATCAACAATTGGACAACCTTCTCGACCTCGGGTGACGTTGAACAAGTCACCTTGACTGGTGGCCGCTGTGTCTCGATTAGTTATAACACATGCACTGCTTTTGCTTGTGCACCTCAAGAAGATATTACAGTATCCAGCCGGTTAGTAGCTTCTCGCATGATGAATCCCGCGCAGACAAGATGTGTCGTTGTCGGGCGTGGCGGTGTTTGGGCTAATGGAGCTGTCAATGAGACGACGTTGAAAGTTGGCTTGCTGGTTAATCCTTTCCAGGACCTACCGAAATAGATTACAGACTTTATAAAATTGTCAAGCTGTTATGATTATGCCTCTCATAGATATCCAGGATAATGCTGCTAGAAATCATTCCATTGAAATCCATCACTTACTCAGTTCACAATGATCTACGTTAGGGTTAAACCCACATGTCCTTTGCTTTTATATGTAATTAGATGCCTCTCATGAATAAAACCATTTAGTCCTCTTCTGATCGGAGTTATCAACATTTGCTTCTTAGAACGGTATTATATCAATATGGTAAGTAACATCAAGCTAAGTAAAAATACAGAACTATTTAATACTAATATTATACCATAGAACAAGGACGGGAACTTCACATACGTGCACATGCATCACCAGCACTATGCTGACAACTTCGAAGATATCTGCAAGGACAAACTGCCTGCCGACGAGATTTACGTGCCGCCACAGCATCAGCCCATCAATCCCGAAGATGAGGACGATGTAGTCCCGGATCAACACGCGGCATTTGGAATCACCAAAGCTACGCAAAATGTCAAGGAAACTGCTTGGAAGGACTTTGGCCTCAGTCGACTAATGGCCAAAGGACCCGAGACAGGCAAGATGCCTTCTATCAAGAACCTACCACGATAGTTCATTTTCTATCATTTTCCTTTTTACTCCATTGATTAGCGAAGCGCGATACACCAACTTTAGGAGCTGACGTGGACGGTTTAGAAGCTGCTGAGATCTAGATGGTCGAAGACTAAACACATCAATTATCATATTACACCGGACACTCGTAACCTCTAGGGGCACTAGGAGTGCCTTTTCTCTTACAGATACTCATCTTGAGAGACAGATATATCAAAGAACCCGAGAAGCAGGTCATCATCAAGAAACATAATTAAGATACAAAAATAAACATGACCATTAAACGCCTGGATATGCTTTCCCTAAACACCCAAAAGAGCCCAATACACATATGCCATCCCGTGCTTTTTATCAGGGCGACTAGCGATGCATCGAAAAAAAAAAACATTACTTCTTCTCCAGATAAGTCTCACGCTCCAACACCTCCGGCGCAAACTTGACCAAGAACACCGTTCTACCAGGCCACATCTCCGCATCTTCAGCCCGGCCTACACTATGCGCGCCGACTTTTGCAGGAAAATCCGCACCATCGCAGATACCCTCGACGATGCCGGCAACGAAAGCGGCACAATTCAGCTGGGACATTTCGCGCGGCACACTAATGAACATATTGACAAGGGGCTCGTTATCAAAAATCATGTACTCATCAGGCGTAGCGGGGTTCGCGCTTTTTTCGAGTCGGTCAGCTTGTCGTCCAAAAAGGTGTTGCCAGACAGTCTGCTTGATGAAGGCTAGAAGCGCAATAATGGTGAGTGGACGGGTTTGTGTGCGTGCTGGTTCGCGAAAGAGAAGAAGGTCGAGAAGCTTGAGGCCGACGGAGTGGCCCTGTACGTTGAGTCTATAAGCAGGATATCGTGTTAGTAGTTTTCCAATAGTTGTGGGAGACAGGGAGAGGGGCGTGAAGGTTTGTATATATGTACCGTTGTTCTAGGTCTTGGATACCACGCACACGGCGCTGTGCATAGCCGACCATTTCCGAGAATAAGTAGGCGAAACTGGTCTGGCTAAGTTCATTTGTGCGCGTACGGTTGAGTGGCCGGTTGTAGATAGTCTTGCCGTTATTCGGGTACTTGAGACCAGGCTGCTCCTTCACGGGGCCCTTACTTGGTTGGAGATTTGACATGACGTGTGAAGCTATTGTAGCTAGCTGTCAAGAAGGCTCAACTAGAAAAAAAGATATGTATCGTGAAATCGCAGAGTAAAGTTGTGTCGTAAGTTCGTGCTAATCATTCAAATTCGCAATGACGTTAACAGTGCGGGTTTGACATAATTGGTTTGTCAAGCTCTTGTCAGCAAGGCTGCCCCACCTATATTATCAATTGTAGCTCTAAGAATCCAACCCTAACAGCCTCACATTAATGGGCTTGAAAAGGCATCGGTTATCACGTAGGTAATTCTATTCTAATTCTATAGAGAAGATTACAACAATTAATGTAGAAGAAAGCATGAAAAAGGCTAATTGATACCCCCCCCCAAAAGAAAAAAAAAAAGATGTCACATGTGTAAATGCTATGTATGCTGGAGTTGCTCGTGAAGAAATCAATGAGAACAAAAAAAAATAGACAGAAATTGATAACCCTAACCCAGGGAGTCACTCAGCAAACCGCACCCTTCGGTCGACAGACGAGCGGGAAGTGAGTGAAGCCTCATCCTAGGCCGAAGCAGGCTTATCATCTACCTCAGCAGCTGGTGCCGCCATTGCAACAGCCTTATCAGCCGAGGTTGTAACGGGGACCTGGGGAGGCAACGAAGCTACGAGACCCTTATCCTCGCCGCCGAAGAGGTAACTCTCGTGCTCGCCAATATGCTTGCCGCCGGCAATCCAAAGATTCCGGCGCGTGGTACGGTGCTCCTGTGTGAGCTTCCAGAGAGCGGGCCAGTAGACGGCGTGGTCGTACTCGAAGTTGAGCTTGCCACCGTCAAACTCGGTCCAGAGTTGCGCTGCGGGGACGTATTGGTCCATGGCCTCGTTGAACTTGAGCTTGGTGACAGTGCGCGGGTCAATGAATGGCGTGATAAGCTTGAAGAAGCCCCAGATAACCCACGGCACTTCACACGGTTGTTTGTGTTAGTTATGATATGGGTGATGTATGAATACAGGATGAAGACATACCGTTGATGATGAGAGCACGTCCGAGACGCTCGGGATAATGGAGCTGCAGGATATTCAAGCATTCCTTGGCCATGCTCAAGGATGGTCCGCTGCTCTTCTGACCTTTGGCAGGCTTAAAGTTAATCAGCAGTGCCAGTGTCTCTTGGCCGGGTGGTAGCAGATCCAGCACTCTCTCAACCATGAAGGCCAGATGTTCAACCTGGCGATGAGTTGCCTGAGTGTTCTGGCGACCAGGCGAGAGATACAAGCACGGGCGACCCTCGTTATCAAAGCCCGTGATAGCCTGCTTGCCCGTCTCGTTTTCGGGCGAGATATGCTCGGGAGTCAGAGCATCTAGGCCGAAATCTCGACGCCAAGTCAAAGTGGCGAGCACGCGCTTTTCAGCCTCCTTCTCGTGCCACTTGGTGGCGCGCAGATAGCGCTCGAGACATTCGCGTGTCAGCCACAAACGCTCGTCATCGGTCAATGGACCACCGTTACCCTTTTCAGAGGGCACTTCGGTCCAACTACGGGCGCGGGCGAGAAGCCATTCGTACTTGACTTGCTCTTCGGCGCTAAGCGGCTCACGCGGCGCCGGTTTGTAGCCGGGGGCCGGCGCGGCCAGGGGCGTCTTCACAACTTCAGCCATGGCGGATTACTAAGGAAAAAAAAAAGGGGGGAGGGTTGAGGAAGGAGGAGAGTACGGTTTTTGGTGGTGGGTCAGGTGGGAGAGAAATAGACAAAGAAAGGGAGTAGAAGGAAGAAGAAGAAGGGGAATGATGGAAAGTTTGGTGTAAGAGGCAAAGTGCAGAGAGCGGCGTTTAGAAGAGGCTCGGAAGCTTATAGTACTAGTTGTAAGGATGACGACAGAAAAGGGTCGTGGTGCCTTGTCTGATAGCCTACAGAATTAGTAGTGGATCAGAGTAGCTTCTTTTATGGTCATGGTCTAGAAATATACTACAAATATACTAGTAGTAAATAGTCAATGCTATGCAATCAATCCCCTTCATGTTCCCCGTATATTATAACCGTAAACCCTCCATACATGAGATATAGATTGCGTTTCTGTTCTCTCTGAATAAGGGGAAACGCATAAAAAGACGTGACCCCTGGCTTGGCACTCTGAGATTCTGTTCTGGGAACGAGATGAAAGCTGCCTTGTCCGTCAGCAAACCAGTGGATGATTGACAACGGCGTCGTATATCTTACAGATATAGCGGTCTATTAGGATCCTTTTTTTTACTTGCTTGCTGGCTTGTTTGAGAGTCAAATGCAGGCTCAAGAAGTCTGTATTTTTCGTTTTCTCTGTAACATGCGCACTGAGGAATCCGAGCGTCATGATACAGCGAGTAAAATGAAATATCTCTCTTTGAGAAGTAATAGGAAAAGCTGGCACGTATTGATTAGCTAATCGAGTCTTACTACGCTTGTTCTGTATTATTCCGTATAGATGTTGCCACATGTACTTTTTTACTATGAGATACATTATATGTATGTACATTCCATCCGAGTTCACATATACATATCAATACAAGATGAATAATTCGAACAAACTCAATCTCCGAGTTCGCGGGATTCAAACTTGGCAAAGAAAATAAGCAAAAGATGTGCAGGGATTGTAAATACCGTTTGAAAAGAACGGCCAGACGAAGATAGAAAAACAAAGTCTACCATGCAGAATCTATTCATATGTCCTAAGAAGAATTTATATTAAAATCGTGGCCGGCTTCTTTTACTTTTCTCTGTCTCAGCAGGGCCAAAACCCACTATGTTCTAGCTGCCTCAAAGGTCGACAGGAATTAGGGTTTGCATTCTTGAGGTTGATCATAATTGCTTGGTTCTTCTTCATGCCATAAGCCGTATATTGGGTATTCCACGCCAAGGCCCTTTTGGTTCACTTTTTGTCTTTCCTATGTTCTGCATTATGTCTTAGGGATCTCACCTTATAACGATAGTAAACCAATAAACATAAACTAGGCTCGTGATCTTCAATCATCCATCCAACTCGGTAGGACTCAAGCTTTGTCTTCGTCTATGCATCGTGACATTCGATATATTTGCAATATTGTTAGCGCCTTCTGCCATTGCTACATCTGTGACGATGCTGATTGGCATACATCTTTATGTCACAGTTGTTTATAGACCAGGCTCGCCTGTATCGCATGTTCTTGTTGTTTTTGTGTATGATCTGCTGCTGTCTTCTCTAATGTTCATTTGCCCGGACACATAGTGTCACACTCTAGTCTATTTAGATACGTCACATAATTGGCTATCTAATCTCTATTCTAAATGTGAAAAAGAACGCCAGCACGTGAAAAATACAGGCGATAAATTACAAAGGGATACACAGATACTAACCTCATAGTTTTGGCCATACCGAGCTGAACTAGTTGTCCGATAGTTTTCAGGAATATAAATATCACATAGTTCTCCATTCATCGCCATGATTCACCCTGCAGTCTCGTACATCATCACTTATATATCTTCGTGTGTGATTTCTACAAGCAATCATGTTATTTTCGAGAGTGGCTCTTTGTGCATCACTGGCATATGCCTCTCCTTTGCCTAGCTCTGCGGGGCCTTTGCTTGACCATAGGGACACCTGTGTCAACACCGACAAGGACAACACCTTTTGGAAAGACTACTTTTACTCAGTTAGCGGAGTCTACAACAACACGATGCTGGTAGTGCCTGTGACAATAGACTATGCCCGGTCTTTAGTTCCTGCTCAGTACGCCATCTTGGAGGATGCCATGCGGGAAACACTTCCTGATTTCCCGGAGGGGAAGTTCCCGATGATCATACAGAGTTCTCTGAACCACCAGATTCGTGCTCTTGGGCTGTCCATTCCCGACTTTCTCGTAAGCCTTGTCCTCCCAATTCCCAATTCATGTTCATCTACCATGCCAAGATAACGGTCTCACTAATACAATACCGTCGTATTCTTACCCGTCTACCAGCAAAGCAAGTTTGAATTTCCGTTCATCGACCTTCTAGGCGACGGCTTCTCTTCCTTTCGCTGGATTCCAGAGCAGATCATAAGTTCTGCCGAGTTGATTGCCCAAGCTGGTGCTGCCGCATATGGTATTACTGTCAACAGTGGAAACTTCGTCCCGTCATGCAATGCTTATGCCCAGTCAGGTGAAGATCTAGAGGTTACATACCTTAACGGTACAGGTAAAGATCCTAATCGGTACATGTACATGCAGATGCGCCAGACGGATAGCATATCGATTCCCATGTCGTTCTTCCAGAACGTAACGAACCAGCCCTTCTTTGGTCCCTCCTCGCCTATCCTATGCTGTAGCCAAGTGCGTGCATTTAACACAAGTTACTCAAAAGGCCAATATGCCCCGAAGTTTGTTACAGCAGATGTGCAGGCGCAGTTCTCGGTCATTCCTGGGACTTATACAGTTACTGGTGCTGAAGGTGTGCAAATTGCGACCCCCTTCATCGAGACTAACTATATGCCATGCTTCGTTTTTAAGGGTCATGTTGATACAAGCGATGATGTTGTAGCTTAAGAAATGGAAATATGATTGTATAGCTTCTAATTAGTTGTTCTTTACTCATCACTGGTATATGTCTACCGAACTAGTTGTTTTGCTTTGTATAAACATCATCTGATGATGTGATAAAAAGTCAAACTATTTATTTATCACTATTCTACGTCTAACTACCTAAAAGACAAACAATAGCACCCTGATGTGAGTGGTATCGAGATATCTCCTAAATTTCCATCAACAGTTTTAAAAAGGAAAGAATGTGCCATAACCATGAATCGAACATGGGTCACGTCGGAAAATCCGTAGGAATTCATGGGTATGAAAGCCACAACGACGTATTCTAACCACTAAACTATTATGGCGAGCTCGCTGACAGGGATTAGTCAGTAGCTACTATGTAGCTCAATTTTGTAGGGTTAGGGTTTTCAAATGGCGTCGTATAATCTCAACGTTGATACGTTAAGGTTCTCAATCCCTCAAAAATTGTAGTGTGAATCTCTGACATCACTCTCCTTTTTTGGCATAATCATGATTGGGCCAACACATGCAGCTCCCCACCTTTTCTGTAGCTCTATAGATATGGAAGAAGCTCAGTAAACAACGGTTCATGTTTTTTATAACTTAATAAGCTAATCAAGAAGCACTGAAATTTGTATTTGTATTTCATCGCAGGTTACAACATCAGAAATTGAGAAAATCTAGGGATCATCTCGAAATTTTAAATAGATTGGCAAATTCTCAGCAATATCTGCGAAACCGAATTCACTGCCGAATCAGGTACGCCGAATAATCCGAGATATAGACGACGAGGCTAGTTTCAATGACGTTGCTCGACTCAATGATTGCCTTTAAACCACCTGTTTACATGCCTGCATTGTCATTGAAGCGCTAACAAGTGTCTTGCTGCCTATGTTACGTTATAGCATATGCTAGCATACAGATATAAACATAAGCAGTACATCGCGACAACTCACCCGATTGATTGAGACCTAATTTCGGAACCCTCGTGAAGAACGATAGCCACGAATTTTCCAAAAAAATTGATCGGCATTCCTGATTTCGCTGATGCGCTTCATTCCATGATCGTGGCGTACTTCATGACTCAATCAATCGAAACTACTTCTTACTCTTGATTGCGCACAAGCATCGACGAACCGATCCGACGCAAACGCACTATATTTATCCCTATCACGTCCTAGTTTATCACTCTTCTAATATCGCCTTAATACCGTCCTAATATATTACACACATGACGACTCCTGTGGCCGTCACTGCCTCTGGCCCGCCGTCAGGTGGCTTGGCAACGCCGACGCTTCATTCTCCCGATCGATTCGACGCACTTCCCCGCGGCCGCCCAATTCCCGTCGCCCTGACGGAGGCTGGCCTTGACTCGCCCTCGTTCCGCGCTTCCGCATCCTATTATGGCGACCAGATCGAGGCTATCGAGCGCTGGCTTGAATCAGCAACAAAGACAGCCAGCAAACTAACAAACGGGATATTAGCACTCGAAGATACCGTGAATCTATACTTAAGTAAACTGACGCCGCCAGTGGCCGTCGCTGAGCACATGATAGACCAAGACTACACACTACTGGCATTGAAGCGTGTGGGCGATGCGTCCCGAGACTGGTGGCATCACGTTCTTGATATGATGCGCAAGATGGATGTCACCTTGGTCGAGCCAGTACGAACCTATATCAACGGCGATCTGAAATCGTTTAAAGAAGCACGGCGAGTTCTGGACATGACACAGAAAACCTTTGACCAGACTCTTGCTCGCTATGCCGGCCAGAACAAGTCGAAAGAGCCGTCGGCTTTGCGCGAAGAAGCATTTGCGGTCCATGAGACTCGAAAGGCCTACCTCAAAGCCTCTATGGAGTTCTGTGTGCTGGCGCCCCAAGCTCGTTCAGCATTGGACAAGCTGATGGTGCGTCTGTGCTATGAGCTTGCCAAGGAAGTCAAGAAATCTCGTGAAGCTTCGATGCGAACCGATGGCTGGGCTGAGGAGATTGAGCGTATCCGTGGTTGGTCAAGGGAAATGGAGGCCGCTGAGCCTTCTTTCAAGCGTGAGCTGAATAATATCCGCCGTGAACTTAACGAAGCTGCGCTTAATGTGTACAGGCCAGCCCGTGAACTCGAAGCCTACAGTGCGTCAACTGTGCCATTTCTTGGCGCACGTGGACCGGTCAATATGCAGCCAGGAACTAAAGACGGGGCTTCAGTTGTATCCGAGAGACAAGGTTGGTTATTCATCAAAGTGGTCTCCGGTAAACCGGCACGTACAAACTGGGTGCGCCGGTGGTTTTACTGCCGCGACGGCGTTTTTGCATCTCTGCAACAAAGCGCACAGGGTGTCTTCCAGGGTGACGAGATAGGTGTTCTTCTTTGCAGCGCCAAGCCTGCTATCAGCGAGGAGCGACGGTTTTGCCTCGAGGTGAAGACCAAGATTTCGACCCTGGTTCTCCAGGCAGAAACACAACAGCAGCTCAGTGAGTGGCTTGAAGTATTTGAAGCGGCCAAGAAGCGTGCTTTCGAGACAAGCACTGGCAATAGAGGATCTATACCAATGCGTACCGGCAGCGACCCAGCATTCTCTATCACACCCCCTAGCGTTGCTGAGTTCTCGACCAAGAATATAGACGCCAACATTACGCCAATGATGGCCTTCGATGACTCTTCGCTCAGTATTCCTGGAAATGAACCCAACCTGGCCTCTCGCGCTAGCTTTGATGTTCACGGGTCTGCGCCGCCTCGCCGCTCTATCACGGCAGCGATTGGCCGCGATTTTGATGAATCAGGCCGTAAGATCCCCCGCCTTGACTTGCACCGCAAGAACACATTCAGTGGGTTCGAACCAAATGGCGGTATTGCAAGCTTGATATCTGCCATCCCTATTGGCCCACCGAGCACTCCTAGAACAATGGCAGCGGCAGCAGCAGCGGCAGCTATCGGATCAGCAGAGGTTCTGCCCGGAAATCTCGCGCCTTTGACGGTGCCTCGCCCTCCACTTGGAACTCATATGTCACGCGCCGCCGTCCATGCTGCCATGGACCGCAACATTGCCATGAGCACTTCACACCATCTACCGGCATTCTTACTGGCCAACTACTGGGGCTCTAATGCATGGAGTAGCTTCTATGCCGATGGACAACTGGACTACAAGAGGGAGGAAGAGAGAGCTGCTGCGCTGGCTGCTTCGGAAGAGAAGCATGTTCGTGCAGCATCTCCAACCGGAGCAAGCCATAGAAAGACAATGAGTGCCGATGTCATGCAACCAACCCTGATGAGTGATCGGACCGACGCACTTAACTCGCTTACAGAGGATGGATTTCCAAGCGACTATCCCGTTGAACTCAAGGCCCAACATGCGTCCTTTCGGCTCCTGTTTCCAAGTGTGCCTGCGAGCGAGAATTTGGTGCTAGTATTCCGTGCTGCCTGGTCTAGTACCCGAGGCTCTGGACCGGATGCTGGCGACGCCAAGCTCACGGCGACAGGACGCGTATTCGTGACGGCAGAGAATCTGCACTTCTACGGCCAGCGAATGGGCCTGCTCGTCGCTTTCTCTTTAAACCTAGACCTGATCAGTGAGATAACGTCTGCGCCTGGCAAAGAATGTGATTACCTCTTCCTCCACCTTGACCACCATCAGTCTGCCCCCAAAAATGCCACTTCAGCCGCCGCGGCTGCATCTGCCCAGGAAGACGAGTCGCATAAAGATGCTAATCGACATAGATCTACCGCTGGAGATACCGGCTTGTCTCGGATTACGATCAAAACCTTTTTGGAGGACCTTCCTCTTTTGCAAGCCCGTCTCAATGTGCTGATGGATAATCTCCAAGCTGAAGAGCCTATGGCTGTTTCACGTATCATTACAAACTTTATTGACATGGAACTTGGTCCTCAGGATGATGGCCTGGGAACCCCCGATACGGTCAGCGTAGGCAGCTGGCAGGAAATTAACCAACCAACACCGATAAGACTTGCTCCCCCACCAGCTGTAATTGCACGTGCTGAAAGGCAAGCGTCTAAGCAACTGGCCGCAGATGGTCAGCATCCAGGCGCCCCACCACTAAGCCCCGGATTAGGTATCCGAGGAGCGTCGGCCCAGCGGCGGTCTACCGGGTTTTCGACTGGAACTCGCTCACGAGGCAACACGATGGGCCCGCTGATTCCTCGCGGTCCTAGCGGTCATGAACTGACAGATATGACTAAGAAGGTTTGCGAGCACGAGTTTGACATCGGTGCAAAGGCGTGTTTCCATGTTGTTTTTGGTGATCGCAGCTACATCTTTGCTCGAATCTACCACAATCGCCAGGCTATGAGTGTGTCCCAGGGTCCATGGGCATTGGCAGACGAAGGTAGAATGCGCCGCGAGTTCAAGTTTGATGCTGAGGCTGTCGATATGTTAGGCCGCAAGCGTATTGAGCACGTTGTCGATCATCAGATCATCGATGTATTCACCGACCACGACACATATGTGGTCTCACATGTTAGCACATCGTGGCACCTGCCGTTCTCGACTAGTTTCCGCGCCCTAACCAAGTTGGTGATCACACACGAGGCTAAGAGTCGCTGCAAGCTAGCAATCTACACGCGCATCGACTGGAATAGGAAGCCAACTCTGCTTAGCAAGCGTATGGTTGATAAGCAAGCCATGGACGATTCGGTAGCAGCGGCAGAAGCCCTGGCTGAGGCTATCGTAGACCAGGTTTATAAGCTGGGAGCTCACAGCCGCACCAAGAAGGCAATCCAAGTGTATGGCCACATTGGCCATAGCACACAGACTGTTCTATATAGCGGTGCTGATAATGTCGATGTGCTTTGTAGCTCAGCAGTGCATGACGCGAACTTACCTGGAGGTCACGTAGGAACAGCTCTAGCAGGCGGTAAAAACCCGCCCATACGACCTCGGACCTTGACAGAAATCACCTTGGAGACGGTCTGGTCTTCGGCTGAAAGTGTTCTCACAACTGTTCTTATGTGGATATTTGCAGCACTTGGCTCAATCTTCAAGCTGATGTCGGCTTATCGCGCACTCCTGGGGCTTTTGCTGGCTAGCACTCTCCTCAACGTGCTGATGACGAGTAAGGAGGCATCGACTTGGTGGACCGAACGCCGAGCCGCGCGGTTTATGCAACGAGTAGGCGTTGGCCCAAACACGATCATGAGTAGGGCTATAAGATGGGAAGATCTGAGTGCAGCCGTGAGTCATGGAGAGCCTCTTTGGCACGATTCCGAATGGTAAGTCCTATCTCTTAAGTATACAATATATTAATAATGATACTAACTATCTCTAGTTTCTCGTCCTTCCAGGTCGTCGCCAACGCTACCGACCCTGACAGGCTCTTCAACGACCATGACAACAACCAAGCTCATATATCACTCCTCACTACGCCGCACTCACAAGCCACGTCACGCCGCATCCTCCAGACCCGTCAACGACTCGGTTCGCACCGTCACGATCTACTTGTAGCTATGCGTGTAGTGAACAAGATTGAACGTGAGATGGAGTTGGCCGAGTGGGAGAACTGGGTGGCCGATGAGAATATGCGTTGCCTACAATTAAAGCATGCGCTAGATTCATCTGCTTCTATATCTTCATCACCTGCTGCGGCTACTAGTGAAGTATCTGCAAGAAAAACCGAGCAGAATTGGAACTCGTCAACAACATCGACAGATGATGTCAAAGAACAGAGGCGTGCGGCACTGGAAATGTGGTACCAGGAGTATTGTGGAAGCTGTAGGGCTGATGCCCGAGAATTGTCAGCACGTGAAGCTACAGAATGGGGGAAAGCTTAAGAATATGATGATTAGGACAACATAGAGCTGGTCTTGAAAGGTTTCAGATATATTAATATTACGATATCCAAACTACTGAACATATATGATTTATACACTAACAAACAACTATTCACAACGTATCGATAAGATATATAAGTGGAGATTAAAGATAGAAAACACGGAAATGTAAGGAAGTAAAAGGCAGAGTCTATCAATCTAAAAGAATCGAAAGGAATGATGAAATATATATGAAATGAGACAAGAAACAAGAACGATAAAGAAAGGTGAAAAAGACTGAATATGCAAGTATAACATTCAAATAATGGAAATACTCCTGTGTAAATATGTAGAAATCGACAAAAAAGAATAGATAGCCGATTAGGATGATTTCTTTTTTTTCTTTTATTCGGTTATATCAAGAACGAAAAAAAGGAAACTTATGCTTTAATCTAAGCCAGCGACCTTCATCAGTCCATAACCCAAAGTTATCACGACGAAGAGAGTAAGGATAGAGCTGGGAACACCACGGCTGATGAAGTGTTGAACTTGAAGATAACGTTGACCAGTAGCATCTTCCTTCATGATAGCGGCTAAAACTAGGTGTTAGTGACTGACTGAACGTAGGTAAGCAAGATATAGAGATACGACTTACTCATATTTGGGAAACCACTCGTTGGTAGACCCATGGCGGCACTGCACATAAGCACACCAGCCATAACCAGCAGATTAGGAGATGGCACCTCCATCTTCAGACCGACATCATAGACTAGCGGTAGGACGATCAAAGCCGCAACAGTGTGGCTGATGAACGTAGCAATGATGAGAATGAGCACAGAGAAGACGACTAGCACGCCGTAAAGGCTCATGTCCTCGACGCCCTCAGAGACCAAGTGGGCTACGGTGTCCAGCAGACCGGAGGACTTGACAGCTTTGCCCAGCGATAGACCGCCGGCTGCGAGGATGATGATTGTCCATGGAAAGTTGTTGAAGTCTTCCTTGGTCAATATGCCGATACCGAAGAATAGTACGATGGGGATGATAGCGATGACACCCATATCACCGAAGACGGACTCGAGACTCTTGCTTGCACACCACAAAGCGATGGTGACGATAGTAACGCCAGATACGAACCATTGCATGCCAGTGAAGCTCTCTCGAACCGTACGAATAGGGCTGATGGTGGTGTTTTTGCCTGGGTTGAAGGTGATGACGAGAAGCAACCAGATGACCACAATAGAAACTACGCCGACGGGGATGACGATGAAGAACCATTGGATCCAGGTAGGTTCTGGCTGCATGATACCCATGGCCACGACATTCTGCGGCGATGCAATGGGTGATAGCATACCACCAATGTTGGACGACAGTGCAATGCCCATGATCACCGCCTTGCTCATGTTCGAGTCAGAAGGCAGAGTGCGTAGCATAGGCTCGATAAGGGAGAAGCAGAGAACCGGCGCTGCTACATTACTGATAAGCATAGAGGCGAAGGCCGCAACGAGCATATTGGCAAGCAGGACGGTGTTGGGGTTAGTGCCGGCTTTGCTAAGCACTAGCGTGGCTAAACGCTTATCGATGGCGCATTTAGAAAGTGCAGCAGCTAGAGCGAAACCACCAATGAGAAGCATGATGACGGGCGTCCACATGGCCGAGAAGATGTAGGCTGTAGTTTCTTTAGAAGATAGACGGCGGTGAGTGCTGTCATCTGAGAGAACAACACGCAAGAGTACACTAAGGAAGGGGATCATCAGAGATGTGACGAAAAGAGGGATGGCCTCGGTAGCCCACAGGATAGAGACAAAGACTAGCATAGCCAAGCAGTTTTGTTGCTCCGGACGATCCATGATGGGAATGTAGAGAAGAAGGCCGAAGAGGGCCGTGGCGATCAGTAGAATGGCCATAGTGCTGCTGACCAGCCAGACCGGCAGTGAAAGCAGACCGAATGGCGTACGCACTAGAGTCGTGAGGACATGGTGCTTATCGTCATCACCCTGGAGCCGGCGAGAGGCCGGATCGGCGCCGAGGAGGGTCTTGCCTAGACTGGCAGCTTCCGCACGACGCTCCATACCGATCATGTCACGCCACACGGTATTACGTTCCCAGACGACGTGTTCGCGTAGATGGGAGCGTAGATCTTTGCGGGCCAGGTTAAGGTCACTGTTGGCAACGATTTCAGCGTAGGCTTCTTCCATGCGACGAATACGTGTCTCTAGCGCGCTGATGGCTTCGGGATGGAAAGGGTATGCTGGGTCAACGGTGTTGGCCATGTACTTCTCACGTAAGTTGCTGTCGAGGATCTTGTCGAACTTCTTGAGGACTTTGCGGAAACCGGTCTTGTTGAGCTGGACATAGGACTTGAGCTCGCAAAGCTGGACGTAGAGTCCGATGATGCGCTTCTTGAGCATGATTCCTGAGGAATACAAGAAACTCTGCTCGTTGAACTCGTCCATGGTATTGCTCATGCGACGTCCCCACGACCGGGTAAATTCGGTAGAGGCTGTCATATCGGTGGCAGTGTGCATGGACGACTGCATCAAGGCGTTAGACCCAGGACCGCCACGACGACGACCTAGACTGCTTCTGCTCTTAGTGAGACCGGTTGTCTCGTCATCTGAGTCGCGCTCATCAGATTCGTCGGCGGCATCGTCTTCGGCAGACCGCGCACTGCTCATGCTACCCGAGCGAGGGCGTGGACGGCGGCCAAAGTCGCCTGAAGTGCGAGCAGCTTCGAGCTGGTCGACGGCGTCTTGGTCGTAGTTGTCGGCATCGTGAAGGACTTGGGTCATTTCATCGCTGAGCTCGCCCTCTTTGGCAACGAAAAAGGACGAGATCTTCTCGAGCTCGATATCGAGGGCACGCGAGAACACCACCTCGGGCTCCTCATGATTGATCAATGGTCGAGACTCCGCATCGCCGCCAGCAGCTTGATGTGAAGTCTTTTCGAGGGTGTACAGACTGTGTATGAGGATTAGCATGACGATATACTGTAAGAGTAAAAAAGGAAGATACGAACAGTTTCTTAAGGTTGCTGTACGCGATATAGTGGCTGCTCCAGTCGGGAACAGCGTTGAACTGGATGCTGTGAGAGAAGCGCATTTCGTCCTGCTGCAGAAGCCGCTGCTTCTTGTCGAGGCGTTTCTGGGCGCGGCGGGCGTCTCGTTCGGTCTCGAGAGCAGATGGTAGAGAATCAAGCTCTACAGCGTCGGTATAATGGATCAGATCGCCCCCTCCCCTATGAAGATACGAGGCAGAAGCAGAAGCAGGCGTAGTGGACGACGACGATGGCAACTGCTGAGATTCGGCACTACGAACGGTCTTCTTTGAGGTCGACTGCGTGATAAACGGCGTAGAAAGGACTGCAGAGGAGGGGCCGGACTCGTGGCGCGGCTGGGGCGAAATGGTGACGGATGGTTGGATGGTGTAGTCGAGCAGACGGATAGATGAATTTGCGAGAGCAAAGATAACGAGGGTTGTAGTAGACAGAGTTTTCGCAATTAAAGAGCCGTGATCAGGGTCGGTGTTTAATTTGCCTCCGTCAGGGACTCTAACGTACACAAGAATAGAACAGCAGCAGCCAAACGAAACGTCAGAGCTGCCAATCGAAGCTAGTCTATATGCACATACAAGTATTACAAGTATACGACTAGACTAATGAGTGGTGAAGATAGAGTGTGCCGGCAGTCTGGCTTAGCATCTCAGAGGAGCAGATGCGATAAAACGGTGTTGCCTATCTAAGCCTAGACGCTTGGTGTCATAGCCAATCAAGGGGTTTTATGTGGGGCATGTGGGCAGCCCTGGAACCCAGCACTGGAACCCGTGGATGCATAAATAGAGTGGATGGTGACGATGACTAAGCGTGAGGCTCACCACAAACAGGCACAGCAGCACAAAAACACCCGCTCAAAACTTGAGGTTTTGCGTGGAGTGCAGGGACACTAATCCGTTTCAGACCTAAAGAGGACAATGAAGGAAGCCGTTGAGGCTTTTTGGCTTTTTGTCTTTTTGAGGCTCTTGGTTTTTCGAATCCGACTTGTGGGAATGTCAGAAAAGCTGGTAAAACTGAAAGGCAATGAATAACCATAGACTAAGCTTCGATTTTTCTGGTACGCGAATGAAGTCTAGCCTGGAGATAGGAGCAAAGCCTTCTAGGGTAAGAACGTGTAGATGCATGGATGAAAATAGGAAGGCATTGGCGGTAGACATGCAGCTGTCATGCATAAAAAATATTGTAAATGTATATACGTAGTAAAAAAATAACGCATTCTGTTGTTATCTCGAAATGTCACGATAACTCACTGCACTCTAAATATTTTGTTGATGATATTTTGTTCAATGCTTTTCATGTTTGGGGTATCACCGTGGCCTTCGTCATTCGTGAAGACACACGCCTTTTCTTTAGACTGAAATAGGAATACTAGCAGCTAGTATAATATAATTGGTGTAAGCAATGCCGCAGCCACTATTGATAGCCGACGATAGATGATATGGGCAGTCTAGTCAGCGCTGATGATTATGCAAATAAGATGAATATAAGGGGGTGTGCAATTTGAATACAGGCGAAACGAGCGATCGAAAGATAGGAAAACTAAAACAAAACACAGATACCCTCCGTCAAACCTCTAGAGAATATTAGGAAGAAGAGGAGACATACTGCTCATCATGATGTGAATACAGACATCAGGCTGCCCGAGCCGTCGCGCCGCACATATCGATGTAAGGACTGCCTCTCTAGGACTATATTATGAACGACTATGCGCCCAGCATCTGGTGCGTTGCGTTGGCGCGGTATGTCTCGTTGCGCTCGGTAAGCTCATTATGAGTACCACGGTCGACGACCTTGCCAGCCTCGATCATGAGGATGACGTCGGCCTTACTGACGGTGTGCAGACGGTGAGTGATGGCAATGACAGTGATGCCAGCAGCCGCAGTTTCGATACTCTGCTGCAGGACACGCTCGCTCTCGGCATCGAGGGCCGAAGTCGACTCATCAAGCAGAAGCAGGCGAGGCTTGCGGACTAGGGCACGGGCAATAGCCAGACGCTGGCGTTGGCCACCGGACAGACGAGAACCGTTAGGGCCGCACTCGGTATCGTAGCCTTCGGGTAGAGCCATGATGGTTTCGTGCATGTTGGCAAGTTTGCAGGCGGCGATGATCTCCTCCTCGGAAGCCTCCTCGTGGGGCTTGGCACCAAGGCCGACGTTGAAGCGCACAGTGCCGTCGAAGAGAATAGCGTCCTGGGGAACCACGGCGATGTCATCACGGAAAGCAACGTTGTCGCCGTTACCGATCTCTTGGCCGTCTAGGGTGATGCTACCGGAGGTGGGGAAGTACATGCGCTGTACCAGAGACATAATGGTAGACTTGCCGGCACCAGAGGGACCAACTAGGCCACAGAACTGACCAGCTTCGATGCGGAACGAAGTGCCACTCAGAATCTGGATATCAGGGCGGGCCGGGTAGGAGAAGGCCACGTCCTTGAACTCGACGCTGAAGCCAGTACGGGTAACCTTCTTCTCATCGCTAGAAGAAGACGAAGGAGCCTTCTCAGTAGAAGTAGCCTTGGACTCCTCATCACGCTTACCCTTAGCGTTCTGCTCCTTAAGATCGGCGTCTAGGTGACGAGCAGCCTTGGCGTCAGTCGAACCCATATCGATGATTCTGATCAGACGCGAAGCAGCAGACCGGGCACGAGAAACCTCGGGAGCCAGACCGAACATCTGACCCCACAGCTGGGCACCGACAAGCATGGCAATCAGGATCATGAAGAACTCGGTCTGGGTAGCGTTGCCGTTGATGATCTGCTTGGCACCCCACCAGTAGGCAAATGCGTAGATGACGTTACCCAGAGAGTTGGCAATGGCTAGCCAGATGTTAGCAAAGGCAGCAGCAGCTAGAATGCCCCGGCGAGGCTCAGCGAGAGCACGACGGTAAGTGCCTAAGATCTCACGATCTAGAGATAGAGCCGACACAGTGTTGATGGAGTTGACAGCCTCGACAGAGATACCAACGGCCTTGCTGAAAGCACCAGCATAGCGAACCTCGTACTTGGAAAGCTCACGGAACTGCATGATACCAGCACCCAGCATAATGGGGATGACGACGAGACAGACGATGGCGATTCTCCAGTTGACAATGTGCGATAGAATAATGGCAAAGATCAAGTTGACCAAGACAGCGAAACCTTGGCCCATGATGGAACCAGAGAAGCCACCTAGAGCAGCAGTGTCCTTGGTGATGAGCGACAGCAGAGAAGAGGGCGAGCGAGACTCGGACTCGTGGAACTCCATGCCCTGCTCGAATAGAGAGCGGAAAGCCAGGACACGAACCCGGAACAGAAGCTTCTCAGCAACGTAGCCAAAGGCAGACCACGATACTAGGTTAGCGAAGAACTCGATAGTAGCCAGCATGAACATCATACCACCGAACAGGCGACCAGTGTATCTGATGTACTCGGGAGTACGGCAAGGGCTTAGACGGCCAACGGTGTTACCGAAGATGATACCAGCGCCAGAGAAAACACTACCAACAATCATAGCGGCCAGAAAGGCGATGATGAGCCACATGATGTTGGGGCGGATCAGAGAGAAAATACGCTTGAGGACAGTGCTGAACGGCAGATCCTTATCGAGCTCCAGCTGTTTGACGACCGCGTCCTCCTTCGCCTGAGTCTTGACAGTATCCTTGGAGAAAGTACGCCCCATGTTGTTGACGGAATCAGTGGCATCAGCCTTGACCTCGACACTAACAGGGCGCTTCGAGGTGCTCGACAGGGACTGAGTCTCATCGGCGTCAGAATCATCACGACTCAGATCTTGCAGGCGGACCATGTTAGCGTATAGACCGTCGAGAGCCATCAGCTCGGAATGCGAGCCTTGTTCCTGGATCTGACCCTCCTTCAGGAAGACGATGTTGTGGGCGTTCTTGATGGTAGACAGACGGTGGGCAATGGAGATCATGGTGCGCCCGAGAGAGACTTTGTCGATAGACTCCTGGATACGCTGTTCGGAAGCCGAGTCAAGAGAGGCAGTGGCCTCGTCCAGAATCAGGATCTTGGGATCACGGATCAGGGCACGAGCAAGGGCAAGACGCTGGCGTTGACCACCGGAGACAAGACCACCTTCAGAGCCGACGTTGGTTCCAAAGTTGTGCTGGAGACGACCAATGAAGGCGCTGGCATCAGCCAAATCAGCGGCATTCTTGATCAGGCGGGCAATAGAAGCAACATCCTCATCCAAGGATTCAGCAGCAGTCAACATATCCTCGCCAGCAACGACCTTGTCGGTAAGTTCAACCAGCTTAGTGCTCATTAGAGTCTCTTGAAGACCTTGGTGCTCGGGCAACGGCGAGTTCATCAGACCAAGAGCGATGTTCTCAAGGATAGAGCGGTCCAGCATAGCGGCGTCCTGCTGCACGATAGAGAAAAGGCTGCGCAGACTGTTGACTCTGACGGTTCTCAGATCGCGGCCATCAATCTGAACGGAACCGCTGGTGGGGTCGTATAGACGAGCGATGAGGCCAACAAGCGACGACTTTCCACTTCCAGAAGGACCGACAATAGCCGTGTGTTTTCCGGCTGGGCAGGTCAGGTTGACACCACACAGAGCGGGATGTTCGGGGCGAGAGGGGTAGGCAAAGACGAGGTCCTTGAACTCCAGAGTGCCCTGAACGTCAGCGGGGAGGGTCTCCAAAGTATCGTCATCAGCATCAATGGCGCACTTGAATTCGATATCCTCGATCAAGCGATCAAAGGCACCAGCAGCAGCACCGAAAACGGGCAACAGAGGAGCAATCTGGCCCAGGACGATGCAGGCATCGACCAGGATGAAGACGACAGAGTAGATCTGGCCGACGGAAGAGCCGTGAGTCTTGCCGGCAACGGTGTCGGCAATCTTGTAGGCACCCTGCCAGAAAGCCAAGGCGTTGGCAGCATAGGCAATGAAGTACAGCGAGCCGGCCTGGATAGCAGCCGTACCGGCCTTCAGAATACCAGCCTTCTGGGCAGCCATAGTGGCGTTGGCAAACTTGTTCTCCAGGCGAACGGCAGCGCCAAAAGCTTGGACAACAGCGACGTGTGAAAGAGCCTCGGAGGCTATAGATGAGGCCTTGGATAGGGCGTCAGACATGGCAATAGCGAACTTCTGAGTGTACTTGGAGCCGAAATAGCCCATGATCAGAAAGGCCGGCAGTGTCGAGACCAGCATACCAGCAATCTGAGCATCACGCGTGAAGGCAACGATGTAGGCAGTGACAAAGAACGAGAAGCTGCCCAGGAATAGACCGGCCTTTTCGCAGGTACCAGTCTGGATAGTCTGGATATCAGAGTTCAGCTTGGACGAGACCTCGCCGGCCGGGCGCGTATCGAAGAAGGAAGCATCCTTGCGAAGCAGGGCAGAAAAGTAACGATCGCGGATACGGTGCGAAAGGCGCTGGCTGAACAGTGACCATGAAACGGCGTAGATGTAGATCAGCACGAACCCAGAGATGGCGGCATACAGAAGCAGCAACACCTTGGAGTTGACCTGGTGCTGGTAGCTAGCTTTGACGCTATCAGCTAGTATTGAGCTCTCGTTGGCGCAAGTCACATCACTCATATCGTCAAGCAGCTCTCCAAAGAGAATAGCCATGATAGGCATAGGCACCCCGGCAGCAATGGAACTGAAGGTGCCGGTGATGAGCAGGAAGATATCGAACAAGGTGGGGTCAGAGTACACAAGTAGCTTGAAGTACAAAGTTAGGGCTGAACTCTTCTTCTTAGGCGTCTATCCGGGTGTTAGTAAGGCAGGCGATCAAACTAGCGGTAACTTATAAGTATGTTCTTACCTCGACAATCTGAGCATTGTCAGCAGCCGTATCGACGGCGACGGTGACATCGTCGGCCGGAACTGGCTCGGCAATAGCCTTTTCCTGATTCATGGTAGATATCTCTGAGAATTTTATGTCTAGATATGAGCCACAGAATAGAAGAAGCTGTCTTCTAAATCAGGTTGTTTATTGTGCGATGACACAAGGGTGTGCGTTGATTATGAAACTTCTTGTAGCAAGTTTAGACTATGTTGAGTAGGGCAACTTAAAATTTTTTTTTTATAAAAAGAAGAAACAGAGAAAAAGTAACAGCCTCGAAATAAGTTTTAGTAGTCGGGTGATCAACAACTAGATCTTATCAGATCAGATTTCTTCTATCCTTTTCTTTCCAAGATCACAAAGATGCCGTCAAAGAAGGGCTTCTCCTTATAATATCTTACCGTTCGTCTTCTTCAGTAGATGAACCAAGAGAGAAGAAGAACAAGAAATGGAACAGGGAAGAAATCGAGAGGAAAAGAAGCGGAAATCAAATGATAGAAAAGAAAGATTAGATTCTCAACCTGAGAAACCCTGACAAGACCTTTCGAGTTCACGCCAACAAAAACTCAATAGCAACAAAAGGTTCTCTAGTTAGTAGGTAAAGAAATATGATGAATGGCTAGAGTTGGTATAGACACGCCCCCCCTTCATAAGAAAGGACATGGCTCAGCTTAGACTCGGTTGTTAGTTTATTCTGGCGTCGTCATAATTTTCCCCGTTTTAGTCGTGGTCGATGCTTTTGTTCTGTACTAGTAATGACAAAATTTCTATATTCTGCCTCTGCACAGAATAACGTTCACATGGTGGACGGACAACTTTAGCTCCTAAGAGTCAATTTTGATTACTTCTATATTCCAGTCGCTTGTTTTAATATAGCTTCTTAATTTGTTCATCGCCTGAAGCCAAAAAGGCCAAGTCTTTACTTTTTTTCTACACTAATCTGTATACTAATATATATATATATATATATATATAGGACGAGAAAGGATAGGTTAGGAAAACTAAGAGTCAAGAGATCGAGCCCATTATGCATTTTTTTCCCGCTAAGAAAGGGAATCGTGGGCCGAGAGAAAGCTTGACGTAACGGATAATTTCACACCCTGGCACTTTTTATTCGTTTTCTTTACGGGTGACGCTACGGATGACCATCAAGACAAGAGAAGAAAAAAATATAGTGCCTAAGGAATGGCTTAATGGGTCTTTGACTACGATTGAAGTAGGGAAAAAAAAGGATCATCACAGGGTGGGGGAAGTCATTGATACTTTGGGTTTTGGATACTACTAAATATCCGCCTAAATTCCTTTTTTCTTCTTTTTCTCTATGTTCATTACAATACATACTATCTACTAGGGCGCTGTTTCTTTCTATTATGTGTGCCCTATAAGCATCTTAGTTACTCAAAGAGAATTCGACAAGCAAAGAACTAAGAGTGAAAAGTCTGTATATCTTCAGAATGAGCTTATACAAGGTCGTTTTGTCTTTAGTACTGTGCTTCTTTTATGTCCTCTTTCTCACTTCAGTTGCTCTTTTCATACATGTATTGTTTGCTCATACCGACATCGGGCTTCCTTTTCCTTTCTAGATTTCCCGAAGAACAATTTTAAAAGGCTGTAGCAGTGCATGGTTGGTTTGCCGTGAATTATACGAGCTACACACTATATAGTCTCTATATACACTTGATATTGCCCTTGATTACGACCATAGCATCAGACCAAACATTAGGGTCAACTAGCAAGCCCATCAGATACAGGACAAAAAAATCCATGCTTTCCTCGCTAACATTTATCAGATTATGCTGTCCTTTTGCTATCAAGATTGATCTCTTCTACTTTTACTAAAAAGAACATGGGCCATCCCGGATAATCCCAAAGCTCGGCTTTGCTAGGAGTTGTCTAAGTGACCGCTGTCTAAAATGAAAATGCCCCAAAAGGGAAGTGTCCTAATTGGGATAAAACTGCCAAAGTATGGGATGGTCTGGCTTTGCGTCCAAATTAGGTAGTCTTCTCAAAGGGGAAATATGTCAAAAATGCCGTGCTGACTTTTTTTCTCACAGGGCTTTATACAGATTCACACTACCCTGTTTACATGAGTCAACACTTGTTATTTAATATCTGCATCTGTATACACACATTTACCTCTACGTCGTAGTGTATGAAAATAGCCATGGCTTAGACCGTATGAAACAAGACATGGTGTTCAAGATAACTTCGGTGAAGTCCTTTGGTTGACATCGATCGATCCCGTTCCCATTGCTCAACCGACTTCATCCCAACTCTCTCTCATGCAGAGGTGGTGATCGTGCTCATACCGACTGTCCCCATACATGCCATCTCCTCATCTGGCATGCAATGCGGAAATGATGTTCACTTCTTCGCAGGTCCAGCTTTTTGTTTGTCTTTACTTGTGCCTGAATAAGCCGCCTCCTATCTTGACTAGTAAGCTACTTACCTTTTACCTTCTCCTCTCTTTCTTATTTGTTTTACGGTATATTTACGTGGTAGTAATCATAACGCTTGGTACCGTAGCGTCCTTCATGAATACCGCATACTACTGTTTGATGAAAATCAAGAAAATCAGTGAGCTGCACTTTTTCAGATCTGATTAGATAACAAACAAGGTGACATCCAAGCGATTTAGGATTCCTGAACCTAACCTCTTTTCATGCTTGTGCTATAGTCCTGGTGACTGTAGTTGAATAGTTCAGTCTGAGATGTGCGTAGGAACTCATGTTCTCAAGTCTTAGGGCCTCATAACCTCGTGGCTTAGTCTCATGCTCATGTCCATTCTATCCATCATCTTATTACTATGGTATGCAACTACCGTTTGCCTGACAGGATCTAAGACGTTAGAGGTCCAAGTAAAGGGGTTTCTGGGGGAGAGGAGAGTAGAAGGGTAGGGAAATTTGTACATATCACCTCGAAGTTGTCACTAGGTCGGTTTGTCCGTTATTTGGGATGATAGCTATTCCAGATATAGTCATATACCCACAAAGAGTTCGTCTCTCGACTGATGTCAAAGCTAACCGAGCTACTGATTGTCTTCTTTAATAAAAGAGCACTTCGTGATCAGTTCCTTGAAGCTACACGCCCTCTCTGATGCCTCGTACACGACGCATTGTCTATGTATGCCAAGGCAAACATTACATTGCTTTAGACATTTCTCATCACTCTAGAAGATGGGTTGGCATGGACTATACGCGGTAGCCGTCGCCGTTGTCTCGAGTTATGGCTCTGGCTCGACTCATTCTTGTACCAGTGTAAGGTGTATGCGAAAAGATGATACAGTCAGATTGATGTGTTCATATAGGTATCACTACTCATCATAGTACTGCTTTGCCAAAAATATACTTTGACGAACAAAAATTCATGCATTACATCAGCTTTAATCTTGAGTACAAGAAATTTAATGATAAACATGCGGCATCCCCTAAAGAACATTAGGGTTACATACCAGATGCACATATATGTAGGGTTAACAGTGAATTGATCTGATAACGTTTAGTCATTGTCGCAGTTTCGATTCTTTAGGAAGGTGGTGCTTTGTATAACACAATGGCGACATAAAAGATACACGCAAATACGACCGTAGCGAAAACTAAGCCGAGCCAAGTCTACTTTTGAGTATTAGAGCGTATTAAAAATCCAAGTATCTCATTCTTTACCAAGGCGGCTTAGCAAAGGGCCATGCGGCACAAGGCAATCCAAGCCATCGGCTAAGACGGGTAAAAAGTATGAGCAATTGAGGCAAGCGGTAGAGCATCTCATACATGTACATGATATATGCCGCTCGTTCGATCTGATAATTTGCCTTGGCAACCGACCGGCGGAGGGGGAGAAGTCGAAGGAACGTTGTAGGATTGTGATATTTTTCTAGCACTAGTCCAAAGTAGCACTCGATAGTGACTGAAGCTAGAAAAAGGAACCTTAAACCCGTGGGGTTAAAGTCGGCGATATCTTTGATTTTTGTAGATTCTTGTATAGCACTTTTCCGTTCCGTGGAAAAAAGAACAGACTAATGCCCTTCTCTTTCTCTCATTTCTAGGGCACTTTCAACTTGGTTTCACTAGTATCATGTGTTATGTATTAGGCTTTTAAGCTAGAGAACCTTTCTGATATCAACGGACTGTGGAGTTAAAAAGACTAAAAAAAAGCCAAGCTATGCGCCCTGAACTAGCCCGAAGCAGGAGAGAGCTCGGAGTGCGAGTCGGCGATAGAGTTTAGGAGTAGAAAGGAGAAACAAGATATAGAGCCTGCGTACTCGTAACCGAGTTTTACTGTTGCAAAATATAGTGGATAAAAAGATCTGATAATTCGTACGGAGATTTGAGCTAAGTGAGGTGTATTCCGCTGAAATATGTGGAGGAATAACTTTGGAAAATAAAAAGACGTCTAGTTTTGTGGTCGAGAAAACCTAATATGCTTTTATTTACTTGTACTCTAGGTAGAACCTGTTATTTTTAATCTCATGTATTCCTTTTTACATAAGACTTCACTTTCTCACGCTAGTATCCAACAAAAAGGCCCACGCTTTCACAGCCCAGAAATACCGCCACACTGTATTGGCTACTTCCTCCCTTTGATTCCGGCCTCGCTCTGTCGTCATTTACTCGCCGAATGTGCCTTAAGAGAACTCTCCTCGCTATTGCTCTAAACCTTCCCGTGATCCAAGCTCAAACTTACGAATCACATTAACAACACCAATATTTTCTGTGCTGTCTTCTTCATCTTCATCGTCACCCTTGTGCTAAGTGAGCTTCGAAATTTGTCTTTTACCATATTGTTCCTCCATCAATATGTCGCCTGCTTTGATTCGCCCTGCTACCCGCGTTCTGGTCGTCGGCTGTTCGTACGCCGGGCTTTCAGCTACTGTTAACTTGCTGGATTTGACGACTGGCTTGCAGCCTCGCATTGGCCATTCGCCGTACAAGCATCATCCGGAAGCAACTACTTTGCCTGTTGATATCACTATTGTGGACGAACGTGATGGCTTCTGTAAGTTAGACCTTGTCGTATTTGACTTATACCTTGATTTTCCTTGAATTTTCTTTTTCTTTTCTCTTGGAGTGCCCTGATTTTTTACCATATGTGGACTCCCATGCAGCACGATCTTATCAATCTGATTACTTTGATCTGATACCACCAATTTCGATCTGATAACTGTGTCGCCACCACACCAACCCATGAAGACACCAAGCACTAACCACCTAAAATATGGCTAAATAGTCCACCTGATTGGCGGTCCCCTTGCTTTTTCGTCCAGAAAGATGGCTGAAAAGTTTTGGGTCAAGTTCAAGGACATCCCCGATGTTCAGCGCCCCAATGTTCGCTTTATTCACGGCAGCGTCCAAAAACTCGATCCTGAGAACAAGACCGCCACTATCCTAGAGCATGTCTCGCATAATACCCACGACCAGGAATATGATTACGTTCTATGCACTTCGGGTCTTCGCCGTACCTTCCCCAGTGTGCCGCTTAGCCTGACCAGAGAAGAGTACCTTAAGGAGGCCCAGGGTCAGATTGACCGTTCAACCAAGGCGCCTCTAGGTGTTCTTGTCGTTGGAGGTGGTAAGTGTTTCTTTACATCCTATATATACAAACTATCGATACCAACTAAATACTCCAGGTGCTGTTGGTATTGAAATGGCCGCTGAGCTGAAGACCGTCCAGCCCGAAGCCAAGGTGTGGCTCGCTCACTCGCGCGCTAAGCTTCTCTCTGCTGAAGCCCTATCAGATGGTGCCAAGGACGCTTCTCTCGAGCTTCTACGTGAGACCGGTGTCGAGCCTCTAATGGAGCACCGCCTAGCCAACGTGACCGATGTAAAGCAGGCCGATGGCTCCATTGCCATGCATGTGACCTTCACTAACGGGTCTGAAATGACTGTCAGCGAAGTCATCATGGCGCTATCAACCCCTAAGACCACAGCAACGTATCTACCAGCCGGTGCTTTATCCGAGGACGGTTTCGTCAAGGTTGAGCCATCGCTGCGCTTTGCGGCCGGCACACCGAATCACAAGCAGCATTTCGCTCTAGGTGATATCGCCCAATGGTCGGGCATCAAGCGCTGTGGTGGTGCCATGCACATGGGATACCACGCAGCGTATAACGTGCACCAGTCTATTCTAGGCGATCTGATTACCGGCTACACCCCCGAGTTCAACGATTTGAACGAGTTCCCTCCTGTCATTGGCTTGGCTGTTGGCAAGAAGGCTCTGGCTACTAGTGGGCCAGATGACATCAAGACTGGAGAGGATGTCATGCAAACATACTTCCGTGATGACTTGGGCTTTGACATCTGCTGGAACCATCTGGGTCTAGGCGGTCGCAAAGATGGCGCCAAGGCTGCGAAAAAGGAGGACTCTATTTAGGAAATCTGGGTCGAGCAAGTTGGCTAGGCTGTAAGGGATTGGAGACACAGGACATGTTCGTCAATGACGTTAAGAACAATTAATGAGTAAATATCTTGATGAAACGTTTTGCCAGATTACAAGTGAATGAATTGTATTATATATAGCTATGTACTTTTCACTTTTTTATTGCAGTAAAACTCAAGACAAGATATGGTCGCCCTGCCACGCCCTAACTACCTTACAGCTTAGGTACCAGGCCAATGCGCATACCACCTATAACCTTTTCGTTGTCACCAAGTGGGCACAGCTGGAAAAAGCGCTCACGCGAGCAGCGCACAAAAGCACTGCGCTTGTGAGGCAGATCGACAAACTTGTCAAGGCCGAAACCATGCATGAAGTCGTACGCAACCACTGTGTTGTTGGTCTCCTTGGGCTCACCAACGACAAACCGAGTGCGAGAGTCATCTAGGAAGAGGAAGTGCATTAGCGAACTCCACCAAGCACTGACGCGGTGTGGGCCACGGAACTTGACGTCACCGACCAGCGAGTGGCGGCCACGATCGAAGTCGTCGGCATCGTAGTAGGCACCAAGACGATCCTCCTGTGAAGCGAGAGTAATGTTAGTCATGTACACTGGAAAGAACTGATGTTGCTATAGATATAGTCTTAGAATAGAGGCACGTACCTTGCCCCAGTAGATTTCGAAGTAAGCGAAGAAGCTGTCATCGAAGCGCGCCAGCACCGAGAACTGGTGAGGGTCAGCGTCAATGCGGCGCAGATATTCACGATGCTCATCTAGAGTGCCAGTCTCGTTCCAGCCCTGCGAGACACGGGGATCGTTCTGCCAGTCATGGAACAGCTGCAGATGCTGCTTGTCGTTGTAGTCAATGGCGACCATCGAGAACGTCTCGCCCAGGTGAGGAATGTAGCGCGAGTAGATGACTGCGCCAGGCGCAGGCTTGGCCGGGCGGATCGGGTGCCACGCCTGCTGGTAGCGCTGAGGGTTGAATGGGTCACCAGCCGGCACCACAGTCAGAGTGTGCTGCAAAGGAGTCACGGGGAACGAGCTCAGGCGCTCGCCGCCAGCAGTCAGAGCCACCGGAGACGACTGCGGCAGCCACACGGGCCGAGGTCCGAACGGCGAGCCGGCGCCCTGCCAGAAGGTGCTACGCAAGACAACCAGCGAGCCACCATCAGAAATGTCCTCAGCGACAACAGCCTTCTCGGCCGGGCGCAGAGGGTGGTCAATAGCCAGAGCCACAGCCTTGAGCTGACCAGCTAGAACATCTGATTCGGCACCGGTGAGAGCCAGACGGAAGTGCTCAACTCCCGGGCGCACGATGAAGAAGATATAGATAGCCAGCCAAGCCTGGGCGACAGACGGAGCCGAGGTCTCAGACCAAGTGAGGCCGGCCAGAGGCGAGCGGCGCGCGCGCGCCCAGGCGGAGTTGTTAGAGCCGGAGGGAGTTTCGCTGGACTTAAGCGAGGTGAAGTCATTGAGCAGCAGATCTTCACGGGTCAGCGAGACGGGCAGAGTCGCAGAAGGGGCGCGGGTCACGATGAGGCTGAAGGCGCCAGCTGAAGAGGACTTCAGGCTGTAAGCCGACTTGTATGGGTGAGGAAGCACAACAACAGGCACATCAGTGGCGACGGCTGATAGTTGCTGAGCGGGAGGAGCCATTATGTATATGTATGGTGTAGAAAAGAAACAGGAAAAGGAATAACTGAAACAGGTCTATCGATATCTGGTATTGCGAAAGGAAGCACAAGTTAGCTAAGGCGCAATGGAAGAAATGAGCTCTTTAGTATTATTTTTGAGCACAGAAGGCAGGCAAGTTTAAGCACAGAAACCTGACAGCTGAATCTTGGTTAATGTGATACAAAAAGGTAATTGGACTGAAAGATCAATGCTAAAAATATGGCTTACAGAAGGCAACAGGAAGATAATCTGATAAGATCAGATCTTCAAGTTCAAGATTGATAACAAAAATTATATGCCTCAGAATCAGAAACCGGAACAGAAGTGAATGAAAACGACAGGAACTTTTTTTTAGAAGATAAGAAAGGAAAGAAAGAGAAATATCCGGTATTCGAGCTTTTTTTTCTGGCTGTTACTACTTTGGTGGTCTAGACAGGAAGGAGCAACTACCAAAGTAAGTAACTTTACTATTACGATACAAAATTTCAACAACCAGGCCGTGATTTCTTTGCCAACTTTTTTTTTATAATTGTACTGTTACTTAAAATCATCTCAGATACTTCATTTCAACATTACAGATATTCAATCCCTTTCTATCTTTTTTTTTCTACGCATCTGTCTTAGTATCTGTGAGTCTCTATTGGGATAGTTTACAAAATTCAAGATCTCAGTAGTCAAGCCAACCTCGGTTGAATTCTATAATTAGAGAATAGTTGAGTTCGTAGAAAATCCGTGTCTTAATCAGGTTGATTCTTAAATGGAAAGTGCCTCTGATACTTAGGTATAAACTGTTTTCTTGATATGTAATCTTATGCCGACTTAAACCAGCACTATAATTATAGACTCCTTCTTTCTCGCTCTCATTTCAAGCCGGCGCCGGCAAGCCAACGGATTTATTCTCTTAGTAATTCAAGGTCCTATTACTCCAACGACGATAAAATATCGACTTATTTTTACTAGTAAAAAAACATGTCGTTCAAAGGACTAGCGGGCAATCAAATCAGATAAAGACAACAAAATATTCTTTTACGAGAGGTTTTACACATTGCAATCCAAAAATTATCACTTGGTTGCATTTTACACTGTCCCACTTTCTATGATTTATCTTTCGTAAAATCTTATCTGCCGGCTTTTTATCAATCAGGGAATCTCCGGTCCAAGGTGGAGACGGAGGAAGAGAATACACTAAAAAGTCAAGCTGACTAGCCGAGAGAAAATCTATAAATGAAAATTGAAGAATTATCATTAACTATCCCTTGCATGTTATGCTGCTTCAGGAAAGGTGAGATACGCAAAAGAAATATGAAAATAATCGGCAGCAGGGAAGAAAAAAAAAAGCGAAAAAAATCCTCAAGTACATTTCTCTTGTGTCTTTTCCTCCTGGGATCGGCCCTACTTCATAGTTTCTCAGTCTGGCGAATACTTTTCAGAGACTGTATGATATTTAGACAAGGTATCTGAAACCAAAGTAAAGATAATATCATTGCTGCTTATTTACTAGTCCAGTTCCAAAAATGTGAGATCGGCCACCATGATTACGAGCGTCGTCTCTTCTAGCCAATACTCTTAATAATGGGAATGAAAGTCTGAAGCCACCTTCTCTTCCTCTCATCCTACCATCCCACGCTCATTTCTGGCCTGGGAAAAGGCTTTCCCTTCTTCTTCTCTTTTGAACACGGGGTTTGGGGGAAGAAGTGTACGGTCTGGCTTTCTACGAATTCCGTAGTTTACTTGCTCTTTCTGCGAAAATCATTACGTAGCAAGTTGAAATACCTTGATCACGACGTTGCTATGCGCCCATTTCAGTTTGGGAATTTCGTCTAACAGAAAAAAAATTAGCTTACCCTCTGTTGGAAGTTGAGAGGCTTCGGCGTCCTTAGCAAATACCTATCCAGTATACATATAGAGGCTCAGTGGGTTGTTAAATAGGCTGGCTACTTTATGGATTTTTATCAGATCATATATTAACGTTCAATTTATTCATTTAACGGTTATATGTACTGATGTATATGTACAAAGTAGACCTAGATTCCAGTCTCCGATAGCGCCCCGTCACTCTCGTTGCCGCCATAACCCTAACGGTGCACTAAACTAAACCACTATGCCTACATCATGGTTAATATCTTTAACGTTCAAGTTGCGCCATATCATAACACAGAAGAAGGATAGAACAGTAACCGCCGCAGAAGAAATCAACATCACACGTTGAGCACTAAACGTTCAGTCAGCATCACTCTCAAAAGAATAATATAAGAAAGCACATACTCTCCATATGCATGGACGATAGCCGTGCGTATATCCGAACCAATTGGATAACTTTTTTGGACGGCAATGCTACCGATGATCTTTGTTAAGTTACCCTGAGCTTCATCAGGCAGATATCTTTCCAGCCGATGCGGAAAAGTGCTCTGCCAAATGGCCGAGGAAACTGTCGACCCAATGGCGCCCCCGACACTTGAACACATGGATAGCACGGCCATGGCAACAGCCACATATTGGTGCGAGACAGCAGCCATAACGGCCAACTCAGTAGTGAGGTTTAACGTCCCGCCTGCAAAAGCTATGAATACTTGACACATGCAAATCAGGCCAAGGCTTGAATCTGGACGACGGAAGAGTATCATAAGGGAGACGCCGATGAGGGTTAATGGGACACCAAAGTATAATGCCAATGGCTTGAAGTAGCCAGTTCGCCGGATCCAAAAACCTACTACGATGCCCCAGAGACATGAGCCGATAGTGTAGATATTGGATACATAGTTGGTATGCACTAAGTCGAGATCCGTCACGACTTGTAGGAACGATGAAAAGTACGAGTCCCAGATATAGAAACATACAAACATGATCGCCGAAAGGGTAAATGCACCGGCAATTGTACGGTCAGCAAAGTATTCGTATGGCAAGTATTTGACTGGTGCATAGCGGGCTTCCCATACACCAAAGCCAATGATCATGAGAACACCAACGACGGCCATGGCAATGATCCACGGCGTATGCCATCCGTCCTCCTGTCTCATGTAAATATTGAATGGCAATAGAAACAGACCCAATCCGAACGTGATTAGAAACAAGCCGATCATGTCGAACTGCACGACGTAGAATTTTAGACTTTGCTGCCATGTAAGCGTGCTAGGCACATGAGGCTTAATCAAGCCAGCTCGCTTTGCCTTGCAGCGGTTATCCCAAAGCAGATAAAATAGTGGTATAGTGACCAACGGCGTCAAGATGGCAAAAATGCCATACGCCCAGCGCCAGCCCGGCCCGTCGAGAAACGCAGTGGCGATAGCTCCGCCCACCCATGTAGTGATTAGATATGGAGATGTGGAAAACGCATACATGAGCGCTCGGTTTTTTAGTGCCGATGTATCGGCTATGAAAATGTTGAGCGTATAGGACATACCATTGTATCCGATCCAGTAGAATATCTGTCCGGCACAATACATTTCTACACCGTTGCATACAGCCATCAAAACCAACCCTAACGTCAGTGCTGCTACGCAAAGTGCTAGACCCTGTGGTCGACCCCAGATATCCAGGATTTTTGCTAGTGTGAGCTTCGAGAGACCACCGAAGAGAGAAGAGAGTACTGAAGTTGTCGCTGTTAGAGAGTGTGCGCTGAAATCAGACGTTACCCAAGCAAGTAGATTGCTAGTAGTGCTTTGCTGGAGAGTATCCATAAAGTAGATGAACCAGATACTGGCATAGGCGAGTCGTAGGGCGCGTGTAGTCCATATCGTAGTGACTGCTTCGACTTCAGCAACACCGGTTTGCACAGTTGGCGTATCTTCGTTGGCTATTGAGATGTCTGGTTCTTCTTGTGTGTGATGTGATTCTAAGTCTCCAAAAGTATCAGGTATGGCGCTAGACACTATATTGTGAAGCACTGGGGTAGAGTCCAACTTTGGGAGAGCCGCCGGCTCTGAACCGGCCATTATTCGGTATTAAGACAGTATCTACGGCGTATTTCTAATCGGTTGATTGCGGAGAAGGTTAGGAAAGAGAAACTAATGCTTGACGTAGTGAGAATAATCAGAAGGCTTGAATATAAGCTTGAACCTTAAGAAGTGAATAGGCAATCTTATTCTAAGAGTTAGAAAGAAAATATTTTTGTTTTTTGGAGTTACTTTGCATCTGCTTTTCCTTTAAAGCGGTAAGCACAAAGCTTCATAGGATCGTTACCGAGAAATTCAATGCTTGATTTTCGTGATTTCTCTTAGCAACACTTCTTAAAGTCTCTCATGTTGCTCAATTGATGAGTGGATAGACCCAGAAGGTTGTTTGAAAAGAGATGAAAAAGCGCATTCGCATCTTCTATCACATGTACGTTATGAACTCATAAATTCGACAAGTACACGAGATTAGCAAATTCACATTCACGTGCCTTTAAATATAAGCGCAAGAGGGGAAATTGGGTCACAGTGTAACTCTAGAGGCATTTTCTCGTTAAAGAAGGGTCCATTGGGTAGCCAAAAAAAACCCTGTTTTATTTTCGTCTAGTAGTTGTATTCTGCATTGTAATTCACTATACTAAGCGATAGGTGAGTGCGAAAAAGAAACTCAACAAAAAAACAATGCTAACACAGATGGGCTTATCAGATCCTGGCGTGGTACAGAGACATCGCTAAATTTTTGATAGAGTAGTTTCCTACTGTTACCTTATCAGATTGAAATATTTGTCTGGCAAGTCAAGTCAATATCTGAAATTGACAAAGACCGGACATATCTTGTACAATGCATATTGTAAGACGTGCATGTTGATTTTTTTTTGTTGTTCAGGGTTGATTGCATAAACAAAGCAAAGCTGAAAGAAACTGGATGCTATCACATTCTTGTGCATTTGATAACAGAATATGTATATATATATATTTGAGAACGCAGACGAAACTTCTGTAAACAATCTTCGAATCGCATAATTATAAATGAGAAAAAACCAACGCACTTTTTGTCCTCCTCTCAACACTAGTAATTAGAGGTACGCAATAAGATCTGATAAAAGCATAACAAGTAGAACCCACACCACATATAACCCTAGGGTTATGTAAGGAAGACATAGAAGGGGTAGCCTAAAGCTTGGCTGTAGGCGTGTTCTTCGTAACTAAGTCGTTACCGAGCTTGGCCATCTCGAACTTGCGCACCTTTCCACTACCAGTCAGGGGAACATTGTTTGGAATGCCATCACGGCCAAGCCAAAAGACGTGAGTTGGTGCCTTGTGTTTGCCAAGATGACCACAAACCCACTCGCGGATCTCATCAGTTGTTGGAACCATCTTTGCCTCACCCTCGGCCAACTCAAGGAAAGCACCGACAACTTCACCATAGTGAGCGTCTTTGATTCCAACGATGATGGCGCGTGAAATAGATGGGTGGTCCATCAGTCGCTCCTCGATCTCTAGCGGGTAGATGTTCTCACCACCACGGATGATGATGTCCTTGAAGCGGCCCGTGATGGAGCAGTAGCCTTGTTCGTCAAATATGGCTTCATCACCCGTGTGAAGCCATAGGGTACCGGCAGCATCGCGCACCATGCACTCGTTGGTCTTTTCCGAGTTGTTCCAGTAGCCAGCCTGTAGTTGGTAGCCAGCAATGCAGAGCTCTCCACGACCGCCGACGGGAACTAGGTTTCCATCGTAGTCGACGATCTTAGCCATGGCATGTGGCATTAGGGTGCCAACAGTTGTTAAACGGCGAGCAAGGGCATCATCAGTGAATGCGTTGAAACAGGTGGGAGAGGCCTCGGTCAGGCCATAGCTGCTAGTGAACTCAGTCATGCCAAAGATGTTAACTAGCTTCTCCATCAGATAACGAGGCACCGGGGCACCCGCAATGATTCCAGTACGTAGGTGTGTCTTGAAGCCGGCGGGCTGGGGAAGCGAGAAGAGCGTATCAAACATAGCGGGCACACCGTGAATGGCGGTACATTCCTCATTAGTGATAGCACGCAGTGTAGCGGCTGGATCAAAGACTTCAGCGGGATAGACAATCTTGGAGCCGTGTGTAATGACGCTGAGAAGTCCAAGTACGAGGCCAAAGCAGTGGAAGAGTGGAGGTGGGCAGCAGAGGACATCATCAGGGGTTAGACGCATACGATCACCAATGAAGCGGGCATTGTTGACGAGATTGCTGGAAGGGGGAGTTGCATTGTTAGTTGATGCTGATCACTAGTTTAGGTGAGATAGTAGAGAGGCAATAGAACAAATGACAAGCACAAACAAACAGACTAAACTTACTGGTGGGTCAAAGTGGCCGCTTTTGGGTGGCCGGTGGTACCGCTGGTAAATTGCAAGTTGGCCACCTGGTGCGGCAATACCTTGGAGGTTGCCTCGATTAGGCGTGCATGGCTCTTGCTCTTGCTCTGCTCGATGAGTTGATCATACGAAACATACTTCTCGTTCTGGGCCTCGCGTAGAATAACAACCTTGGGTGCCTTGATAGTGTTGTCCAGCTCGGACAGAAGCTTGGAGTTGTCTAGGCGGCCGATCTTGCGGGTCGTGAAGAAGACCTTGCAGGCTATTGCCCATAGTTCGTTAGCGATACACTCCGCACTACAACCACTATAATAGCACGACAGAGACATCAGGGTCTCTAGCTAGATAGTACCTACCAGTGAAGTTAAGGCCGTACATGGCCTCAGTCGCTGTGTATGTGTTGTTGAGAATCACAAGAATAGCACCGATACGGCAGGCCGCAAAGAAGACAGCGGCGTACTGCTCACAGTTGCCTGCCATGATGGCGATGCGATCGCCAACACCAATCCCCATATCGAGCAGAGCCTGTGCAAGCAAGTAGCTCTGGCGATTCAAGTCGTTGTATGTCCAACGGGCTCCAGTCCACGGGATCACCAAACATTCTTTATTTCCATACTGGAAGCTTTGTAGATCAAGCAGGTCACCCAGAGTTAGATCGACTAGAGGCGTGTCAGTTGGGCCATACAGGATAGACATTTTCTGGCGCTGAGTAGCTGGCGCTGGCGTGTCGATGCGGGTTTGAGTGGCCATTATGAGATTGATAAAGAGAAAAAGATAGAGAACAAAGCAATGAAAATGTAGAACAGTAAAAATAGAACACTATGGCCAGATCTGGGGAACCTAAAAGATATCAAAGAGATAAATAAGACTTTGGTAAACTGGAGTGGTGATTGTGTGACTCTGGAGAGCCCAAAACCACTTAAGCTGCGCTTACACCCTCGAAAAAAAAAGACAAAAAAAAAAACCAGGCTTCTAGAAAACTCGGTGAATACTCAACACGCAACGTCTTTCTGTGCCTTCTAAGTGATGAATAATCTGATAAAGAATAGACAAGGGAAAGGAAACGTGGAGAGACCACTCTTGGCAAGAAAACAGACGATATCAATTAGTGGAACTAGTTAGTAGGGCCAGTTGTTAATCTTTTTCTTAGCAATTAACATTCTCCAGGTAAAACGAATAGGAAGAAAAAGAAGGGATTAAAATCAATACCGTTCAAAAATAATAAAATAGGGAAAATATCTACACCAGATCTTGGCCTAAAGTCTCTGCCAATGCACTCAGATGGTTATGCTACATATATCTTAAGGGCATTCCGTTACATTAGTAGTGGTACTGTTAGTAATTAAGCATGGTATCTAATACTCTACATCTTCTTTTTCTCCTACAGTAGCCAGCAAGACCAACAAAAGCCTACAAAAATAAACTAGATAGAAAAAGATCTGATAAGGAATCTTGGAGTCAGTCCGTCTAGACCGAAGAGAGAAATTTCTTACCCATTTCAGGAGAAGTCAACGAATGCAACGTATTTTTTGGGTGAGATGGCAAACTAGCGAAGTAGACTAGAGCCGCTAGTCATTGCCTTTTCGTTTGCCTCTCTTAGACCAATGCTTTGCCCAACCTGCTCTTTGTATTCGCTTACATAGCTAGCCAGGTTTATCTAGTGAAACATCTTGTCATGTCATGTCTTGAGCTAAAAAGCTCTCGGCTATTACGCGGTGGGAACTTAAGGATATCACCGTCTGCGAGTCCGGAAGTCCTACTACTTCTGGAAATAGCCTATGACATGACATATAATTACAAGACCAAGAGCCTGTGAAGAGACTACTAAGTAACTTACTGGTCACCGTCTTTGCTTACTCTACGTGTGAAACTACACTGAGGCCACACAGATAGTCACTGGAGCAGTGCTTCTTATACAACCCAACTTGTATGCTCAGACAACACAGTATTGAAGACGAGGGTTGGATTGATCTTTTCCATTCATTACCTATAGAGACGGAATATGGTAAGAATGGCGGACAATGGCGCTGCCTTCGCTTTGACTACTACAAGAAAAGCCTATAGACTTAATCAAGACATACCTGGTGTTAATTTGATCAATGCTGGCCGGTCTTTCAAATTTTGAAATAAGTATGTATTCCTCTGAGCAGGATTTGTTCAATTAACTAATCTGATGATCAGATAAATTTGATCAAGATTGATTTAAAAAAAAAAAACGGTAAATACTTATCAATTAACACATTTAATACATTAAGTCGCCATTTTACAGATCATATTAACGTATACGTAAATGTGGGGTATTGTGCATGTCCCCTTGCTTGAACAAGGTGGCCACCTTCCAAATAAAGATATCAACTACGTGTAAAAAAGACAGGGCAATTGCGGAAGCTACATAGCTTGAACCGCAACCTGCGAAAAAGAAAAAAAAAAGGTCGAATCTTTGAGATGTCATCGCTTTAATATATTCCTGAACAATAACCCACAAAAACCCAGATATCTTTAGTGTCAAAAAAGTACACATTCTTTCATTTTTGGATGCTACATGTACTGGCATAGCTAATGGATCTTCTCCTATCTTTTGTACCAAGAAGTCGGGGAATAACTAAAAATAAGCAAAATCTTGGAAGAAGAAGCTTCATGTGCCTGAAAATCATTCTACTATATAGCCCCAATAGATGTGGTATTTCCTATGTTTTAGATCCATAGTAGGTACATGTGCATATAGATATTTTGCTTAGGCAACTATTCTAGATCCCGGGTCTCTAAGCGTCTCGTTTTAGTACCATTAGTGCCAGATCTCAAGGTCATCACAAAATCAATGCCATGGAAACAGCAATACTAGAGACCCCGTTGTTATGGAACTCAGGCGCCATGTTACGAAGCTTCAACAGATAGACATGTAATGGCCAAGAGTTTCATGCTCTCTTTTTTCAAGATACTACATCTTCGTTAGGGGGTAGGGTTTCTATTTCTTACTCGTATATTCGTATGTTCTTATCATGTTTTCCATGGCTTCTCGAACTGTGTCTGTATGGTTTTACGGCTTGGGGTGGGTAGTTCCAAACAGGCGGCATTATAGAGAGGTAAAGCCCTCTTCAGTGTTACTCTATACTGTTGATTGCATGGTTTTCTCGCTGCAGGTCGGCACTATTGACTCTTAGTGACAGCTGTTAGTTTGAGCTTGGCATTGCTAAATGGGTATAGTAGTAGTAGTCAAGTTCCGGCCATCGAATATAGGGATGTATGTACACATAGCTTTGTTTTGGTTGCTTCATGTTCTCCCACAATAATTAGTATGTTAGGATATCTTTCTACATGTATATTGTTAAGTAGAAGAGCTTGGATACTTGTCGTTGAAAAAAATTCAATGCTGACAAACCTTAACGATAATCTTGAATGTAAAGGTCAAAACAAAACGGCAATGGCCAATACAACGGCATTTGTTAGACAAGATAAATTTGTCTGTCGCCTAGAAATAAGAGATGATTTGATGGATAAAAACTCACGGACCAACTTGGTAGAGTTCTTTATGTTAATATCTTCAATGCTTTACAAGGGGTAGATCCTATCACGAAACAAGAATTTTCAATTATAAACCGAATTCTAACTCCGTATAGCATTCAAATGGTATACGTCCTGTAAGTACGCAACGAAAAAAAAATATCTGGTGATGTTGAGTAGCGTAAGCCATGGAAAGCATAACACCTAGTTGATCGTAAACCGACTATAAGTACACACCACCCCAAAAAAAAAATGCAATGGCGAGAAGAAAATGAAAAGTCCTCTGACATGATCTTACATCCTCGAACTTCCTAAGATGGCAAACGAAGCTACAAGGCTAGGGTTACAACTGAGTACTATATACTTCGTATTAGCCATCAATATGTTCTTCTAGCATCGACCACTTTGGAAGGATTACCAAATGTAATCCCCCATGTTTTGAATATACAGCTGCAACGCCAAAAGAGCATCTTCTGATCTCATCATTCTGTATACTCATCATTCCTTAAAGACTAGAAAAGCAAGTTAGGGTTGATGGCTTTCTAATGACGATAGCAAGTGTGGCGATGTCACCAGAGAGGAAGGCACAAGCCAACACCTTCTCAATTGAGCGATGGCGTTGCGTAGATTGATTGTTTTTGTAGATTTTTAGACGGACTATTTGTTTCTTTATTCGGGTGACTTCCACAATCGGTGAATATAAAATATATGGCATCAATAACACAACTACATATTTGTACTTTAGTATAGTATAGGGTATAGTGAGTAATATGATCAAACCACGATGGCGACTTCCTAGCGTCGCTCTTTTCTACTGAAAAAGTAGGTTCGATATGACTGGCGTAACATTAGCTGCTCCTAAACAATTTATAAGGTTTCATTGCCGTGTAGAAACCAATCATAGAAGCTTTAGGACTTTGGAGACGGGAAATAAATCTACAAGACGGCCTAGAAGCGAAGGGTGGAAGAGCGACGAACGGCAGTCGCCACGGAATTGGAATGGACTTGGCCTTGGTATGTATTAGTACAATACCAAGAGTGGTTTGGGCCGGCTGGAATGTATTTGTAGTAGGTTAAAGTACTTACATGAGTATGCGGCATATATGTATGTGGTGGTATATCAAACCAGCAATATATACAGAGTAAGTAGCAGATCTCCGTCCAACGTCACAGCACTAAGTTGTCAGTGGTAGATATGGGAGAGGAATGGTCAGTCAATATCAAGCCGTCCAAACAAAAGGTCCTTTCTAGCAGTATGACCCCCCCCGCGTCCGTGATTCATTAATATATACAGTAGTGGGCTGTTAATATGTATTCAGGCAGAGCAACACAGAATCATAAACTTGTGATTTTGTTGGTAGCGCCTGTGACTATCAGACTATATGAAAAGAGAACTAGCAAAAATGTGTCGAACTACTGTATATTTGCGTAGTAACTGTAACATTGACAGGATGAATGGGCTAGTATTAGCTTTTTCCCATGCAATGGTAACATCTCTCGGATCCGCAAGTCCAGGCTTATTTCTCGCAGTAGATACTACGCCTATACTTCATATATTCATTCCTCCAAGCTGATAGTAGTATCATTAGTTGTAAAGAGCTTTCTTCGGTTCGCTTCCTCTTACTAACTCCTCTAAGTTTTATATACTCAAAGAGAGAGTAATCAACACAGCTCCGTAAGTAGTATTCATAGTTTCTTCTGTTAGTAGCCATCATGAGAGGCAAATTTTGAAATCTAATGTAATATACAAAGAGAAGAAGAATAAACCGTCAGCGACTTATATACTAGTGCTAAAAACTACGGTTACTAGTGAGTTCCTATGGGAGCAAGAAAGAGAGCAACGTGATTCTTTGATTTGTAATCCTTATTCTACGATAATTATTCACTATTGCACTTTAATGTGCATAAGTCACGAGAAAAGAAGGAAATCTGTATCAAGCAAGAATGGAGTACAATGTACGGAAATAAAAGAAACTAGTAATATCCATTCACCATGGGCCTCATGAAATACGATTACCACGAAAAGAGGCCATCACCTTCACATTGGATTGCTCGGTGATCAGGATCGGAGTCGGAATACATACGAAGTAACCATGTTTTGGTAAAATGAATGTTGGCATCCACCCTGTCCCTCCAGCGTAGCGTAGCGTTCAAGTGTATGTATGTATGTATGTATAATGCTTTCCATGGAGACTAGAGGAGCATGCAAGAGCTTACCGTAGCCACATGGGCATAAATAGCTGTAATGGGGAGCTATCGAATAGTCGAAGATTGTGTATTACATATATACGTACGTAGCCACTTCTTCACCACACACCTATAGACTTCCAAAATTTGGTTAGGCGCCTATTTACTGTAACTAAGAATTGCTTTGATCTTAATGACAATAACACAATAATGTAGAATCGTGGCACTAAGAATAGATAAAGAGGCTGGGCGTTGATACATACTATTGGATCTACTGATCAAATAGATTAGATCTTTTTTTTTTCAAATAGATTAGATCAGATAATCTTGTGGCATCAGTAAAAGCAACAGCCACAAAATCAAAGCAAATTTATGCTAAGCTGAAGGGAGAATAAGACAGGATAAAAAAGTATGAAAAAAAAACAAGCAAATCAAGCTGCATGGGATGTTTCTAGTTCGTAATGGTATGTAGTTCCTCTATTAATTTCTCTTGACGCATAACATGACAAGGTCAATCACTTCATTTTTAGCAAGGCGAAAAGCGAATTACAGAGTGTATTGATTCTTTTAGTTGTACCTTGATTATCAAATTCAATCACGACCGAGATCGGTGGCGACTAAAAGAAGGACTGGGGTAGAGAATCCATCCCGAGCTTTTCATTCAAATATTTTTGTTACTTTCACTCTGTTTAATTGTGATATAATTTGGTAAAACTGTCTGTGGACAACGGTCCGAAACGAACGGCCTGGTTTAGCCAAGCCATCTTTTTCCGGCTTTAACTTGTTCCTAGGAGCAGGAAAAAATTTGAATTTTCATGGACCGAGGATTTTTGATAGGAAACTTGTTGACAAATTACATGCATCAGATAAGATTTGTTCATGATCGCTCAACTTGATAGCGTTTAGATACGCAACGCCTGACGACATCACTACTGTCTGATAAGTGACTATATCATATGAAGTAGAGTTTGATACATATGGTTATGTGTATTATAATGGATATTGAATAGCGATGACTGACTTGAGTTTGGTTTTTGTACACAGGGCAAGCTAGTCATGAAACATAGCTACGTTCTAACTAAGTGCCAGGCGTTGTATCTTCTCTATCTGGCTGTCGTCCCTGACGAGAAGTGGGAATAATGTTCGCCGAGTTTCTTCTTATGTATGTACATAGAAAGAAGAAATACGATGTTCGTTAATATGGGTCAAATTGTCTATGGAGTTATCATAATGATATATGCTGAAAGCACGGTCATGTACTTTCAACGTTTTGTGATTTTATTCCAAAAGCTTCTTTCACGCTTGGCACATCTTCATAAATTATCTATTTAAAAAAGAAAAAATTCGCAGAGATTAATTCGATAAACCATTCCATACAATGAAAAAATTTGATATAAAATATAATGATTACCTCAGAACAGTAAACAACACGCATTTTGAGAGATTCACCNNACCCCCTCGACTTATAAGTCTTTTTGTTTTATTTTGGCCTTCACCAATTTATCGATCATCGTGCAAGCTAAGAAGAAATAGCTTTCGACACGAATCATCTTTCTCGATTTAGAAACGCTTGGATAAGACGCAAAGACCAGAGCATTGAGGCAGTCTGTCTTTGGTTCCTGAATCTACAATGGGCCGAGTCGAGTTCGTGATTCCAACGAGTTGGCCCGAAGAAGTTGAATGAAGGCTAAACAATAATTCATTCTTAAAGACATTGCCGTGGCCTTGAATCTAAGCTTAGTTACGACTCGCCTCTGACTCTTTACCTTCTTCATCAAGCATCGTCATAGTTGCTAACCGGGATTCTCCTAGAACGATCGAGTAGCAGTACACACACTCTTTTTTTTCATTCTTTTTCCTACTACATATCAGATCTTCTCAACTGGGTTTAGCTTCATTGTCTATCAACCCGTTTTCTCTCATCCATCGTCTTGCCTCGTCTACTTTGCTTTTATAGAGAAGTGAACCAAGGACGTTTTTCGCCCCGGCCCTGATACAGTTCAAAGTTCTATATCCTCGCTGGTTTAGCTTTTTATAGCCGGCTGCCCTTGATTCTCTTTTTTCTTTTCTTTTTTTTCTTCTCTTTGATTAAAAAGATCTTCTTTTGCTTCTCCCCTAGTCCTTTTGGGAACTTGCATATCCCAGATATCTAATCTGATATCTCAAGAACAACACCTCTTTTGAATCTACTTGCCTTATATCTACTCGTGATTTCTCTGATGCTCACTAGATCGCCGTGTTGGCTTCTTCTGACTAGCTATTGAAGCTTTGTTCTTCTCTCTCCATATCTGAATCTCACGGTCCTTTATCACAACTTCATTGTTTTATAGTCCTTCCCTTGATTCCCGAGACCCTAACTACATCCCCATTTTCATCTTGCTTGCTGTTTCTGATCTTGTTTAGCCTTGATACCTGTTCATCACTACTTCTCTCACTAACATCGTCACAGAGAGACCAACGTCTGCTTCTGTACCTTCGTTCATTGTCGTTCTTGCATAGCCCTTCTTGTTCCTGCATAGTCGTTTCTGCATAGCCCATTCTCAAACCTCATTGTATATTTCTTCTTCTCTTCTTCTACTCCTCACTTTTTCCTAGCAATCTTTCACCATGGTTCAGCTTCGCGACACTGAGGGTTCCGGCGGTGTCATCTCCGTCAACCGGTCCAAGGCCATTGTGCAACTGCCGATCTCGGTTGCGTCTACTCCCTCAACCGTTGCTTCACTGCACGCCGAGCTTGTGCTGTCTTGGCTTATCGCCTTCTGCTTTGACCAGGACTCTGCCCTGCCCTCTTTTGTCTGGGGCGCTGCCTCGTTGACCAACTCGGCTACCTTCCAGCGTGTTGTCCCATCGACTATTATTGAGCTGCCCCGAGAGGCAACCCTGTCCAGCTGCCTGCGTGTTCTGACGCCCAAGATCTGCAGTGGCGTTGATGTTGCCGCTCTAGAGAGCTATGACACCCTCATCCTGTACGAGAACGCCAACAAGGACGAGAAGACCAAAGATTCCGAGGTATGTACCTTCTTGCTTCCTACTCCCTGGGACTGCAACCCTCCCAACGTTGCAGCGTCGCACACAGTGGCACTTATATGCACCATAATTCCTATCCCTTCGTTATTCTATGCTCACATGTGCTGACCCCCCCCTCCGCTTCAGTGGACCTATTACATCTCTGCTAGTCTTGATGATAACCGGATATCGCTCGTCTCTCACTCACGCGATCTCTCGCTCAGCCCACAGGTTGCTGCGCGCCGGCTGAACGTCTTTGCCAACATACTAACTGATGTTGTGGCCGCATCTGCTGCCGAGACCGAGACCCGTGTGGTCGAGAGCGTGCGTGCTCGTCCTGCCGATCTAGACCTAGTCTGGTACTGGAACGAGAATCTCCCTGAGACTATCTCACGCTGCATGCACGATGTCATCAGCGAACGTGCCCGTGTCCAGCCCGATGCTCTCGCCATCCAGTCTTGGGACGGGAACTGGACCTATGCTAAGATCGATACCCTGTCTACTAAGCTGGCTGGTATGTTGATGCGCAACGGTGCCAAGACCGGCGATGTCATTCCCCTATGCTTCGAGAAGTGCAAGTGGACTATTATCGGAGTCCTTGCCATCATGAAGTCTGGTGCTACCTTTTCGTTGACTGACCCTGCCCAGCCCGAGGGTCGTCTGCGCACCATTGTCGAGCAGACCGGCGCCACCCAGCTCGTTGTCTCGCGCAAGCAGGCCGAGCTTGGTGCTGCCATTGCCAACGGCGCCAAGGTCGTCGTCCTCGATGCCGGCCTGGAACTACAACCTGATGTTCCTGTGCAGCTACCCGTAGTTCCTCCTGAGGCTCCCATGTACGTCATCTTCACCTCGGGTAGTACCGGTAAGCCCAAGGGAGTTGTCGTATCTCACAGCAACTTCACCAGCGGTGGGATCCCGCGTGCGAACCAGGTCGGCTACCATGCCAACTCGCGGGTATTCGACTTTGCTTCGTACGCTTTCGACGTCAGTATCGACTGCATGATCTGCACTCTGTCTGTCGGTGGTTGCCTGTGCATTCCTACCGATGCGGACCGCATGGATGACCTGAGCGGTGCTATCCGCAAGACTGGCGCCAACATGGCTCACATGACTCCCTCCGTTGCTCGTGTCCTAGACGCCGACATCATCCCTTTGTTGGATGTTCTGGGTCTAGGCGGTGAGGCTGTCTCCTCTCACGATGCTGCTAACTGGAGCAAGCACACCAGCGTCGTTATTGCATATGGCCCCTCCGAGTGCACTGTTGGCTGCACTATCAACAACCAGGTCAGCGCTGACTGCACCAACCTAGGTTACGGCGTTGGTGGTTCCATGTGGATCGTCGACCCTAACGACCATGAATACCTGATGCCCGTTGGCGAGGTAGGTGAGCTGATTGTCGAAGGTCCCGTTGTCGGCATTGGCTACCTAGGCGAGCCCGGTAAGACCGCCGAGGTCTTCGTTGAAGCTCCTGGCTGGTTGCAAAAGGGTTACAAGGGAGTCGCCGGCCGCCACGGCCGTCTATACAAGACCGGTGATCTGGTCAAGTACGACCCTTGCAACAACGGTTCCATCGTCTTCATCGGCCGCAAGGACCAACAGGTCAAGCTACGCGGTCAGCGTGTCGAGCTTGCCGAGGTTGAATTCCACCTACGCAAGGCTCTTCCTGCTGGTGCCAAGGTTGCCGCCGAGGTCATCAAGCCCGGTGGTGCCGACCCTATCCTAGTTGCCTTCCTCGAGTCCAAGGCCGGCACTCCTCCCACTGACAACCTCTTCTCTGAGTTCACCGAGCTCCTGACTGAGGCTATCCCCGACGTCGAGAAGAACATGGGTGCCGATGTGCCTCGTTACATGGTTCCTGCTGCCTTCATCCCACTATACACCCTGCCTTCGCTAGTTTCCGGCAAGGTTGACCGTAAGAAGTTGCGTGAGATTGGTGGTAACATGTCTCGTGACCAGCTTGCTCGTCTCCGCGTCTCTAGTGGCAACAAGGAAGGCCCCAAGACCGACGTCGAGAAAAAGCTCCATGCTCTATGGAAGATTCTGCTTGGCGCCGATCTGGAGATCGGTCTGCATGACAACTTCATGTCTCTGGGCGGTGACTCGCTCAAGGCCATGAAGCTTGTTGGCCTGGCCCGCGAGCAGGGCATACAGATAAACGTCGGCGTTGTCTTTCAGTACCCCGTTCTCCAGGATATGGCTGCCCACGCCGTTGTCTCCGAGTTTGTGGCCGAGAAGAAGGAGGTTGCTCCCTACTCTCTACTGAGTAACGAAGTCGATCTGGCTACTGCACAGTTTCAGGCTGCCGAGCTGTGCGATATCACCATCGGCGATATAGCCGACATCTATCCTTGCTCATCTCTTCAGGAGGCCCTGATGGCTCTGACTGCCAAGTTCAAGGAGGCCTTTGTTGCCCAACGTGTCGTCGAGCTCGAAAGCGACGAGGTGGCCGATAAGGTCATCCGCTCCTTCAACGAGGCCACTATGGGGTGTGACATCCTTCGCACCCGCATTGTGCAGTTGCCTGGCGAGGGTCTCGTCCAAGTCGTTCTCAACAACGGCGTCGAGTGGACCTATGGCACCAGCGTCCAGGAGTACCTTGTTGCGGACCGTGACAACGCCATGGACCTCGGCAAGCCTCTGGTCCGCTATGCCATGATCACCGAGGGTGGTCACAAGCACTTTGTGCTGTCTATGCATCACGCTCTGTATGATGGTTGGGCCATGCCCATCATCGTTGACCGCATCAACCGCGCCTTCGACGGCCTGAGTACTACCCGCCCAGCGTCTTTCAAGGACTTCATTGCCTACCTGCAGAGCACTGACCGTTCCGCTAGCGAGAAGTTCTGGCGTGAGCGGCTCGAGGGTGCCACCGGTCCCCAATTCCCCTCGCTTCCCTATCCTTCGTACCAAGTCCAGGCTGATTCTCTTCTGGAGCAGTATGTGACTCTGGGCCGTCTGCCTGCCTCCAAGACCACCATTGCTACTGTTGTTCGTGGTGCCTGGGCTCTGGTTGCCAGCCACTACTCTGGTTCACTGGATGTTGTGTTCGGTGAGACCCTGACTGGTCGTAACGCCCCCATCGATGGTGTTGAGGACATCGAGGGTCCCATGATCACCACTGTTCCCGTGCGTGTCCAAATCCAGCCTGAGGCTTCTGTCATGGAGTACCTTCAGGATATCCAGACCACCACTGTTCAGCAGATCCCACATGAGCACACCGGTCTTCAGCATATCCGCCGTCTCAGCCCCGATGCTCTAGAGGCTTGCGAGCTTCGTACCGGCATCGTGCTACACCCCAGCACTGATGGCTCCGAGGCTGACCTGATCAACTCCAAGTACCCCGCTGACCGCCTGGTTCCCGCCGGCGACTCTGAGGCTGCCCAGGAGGCTCTCAAGTTCAACACCTACTCTCTGATGCTGGTGTGCTCCCTGGATCCCCAGGGCTTCCTCGTCATGGCCAGTTTCGACCAGAAGACCGTCCGCTCCGAAGTTCTGGCTCGCGCTCTGCGCCAGTTCGCCTTCGTTGCTAAGCAGATGGTCGAAGAGTGCGACAAGCCTATCTCCGAGATCCAGTGCTTTATGGACGAGGATATCGCTGATCTGAAGAAGTTCAGCACTAGCGCCATCGACAGTATTGCCGCCACTTACCCCAGCGTCGAGGCTGCTTGGATAGTCGATCCGACTGATGCCAAGCGCATCTTGGCTCCTGGTGGTGTTGGTGAGCTGGTCTTCCAGGCTCCCAAGGCCGATGCCAAGCTAGAGTCAATCGAGACTCCCGCTTGCATCCTAGAACTCAGCCCTAACGCCGCCAAGAAGGTTTACAAGACCGGTCGGCTGGCTTTCGTCAACGCTGAGGGCCAGATTACTCTTAAGGGTGACAAGAAGAAGGCTCCCGTCTCTGCCGTCACCCGCGTGGCTCCCACGGGCAAGACCGTCTCGGCCAACTCCGCCAAGCAGCGTAAACTGCGCAGCCTGTGGGCCCGCGTCCTCAAGACTCCCGAGGAGAGCATTGGTCTCGGTGACAGCTTCTTCCAGATGGGTGGTGACTCTATTGCCGCCATGAAGCTTGTCTCTGAAGCCCGGCTGGTCGGTGCTACTCTGACTGTGGCCAAGGTCTTCCAAAGCCGTACTCTATACGACATGGCCAACGCCATGGAGGAGCGCAAGTCTTTCGAAGATGACGAAAAGGTCAAGGAAGTCGTACCTTTTGCTCTAATCCCCAAGAGTGAGCTTGCCGACATCAAAGCTTTGGCCCAGAAGTCTCTGCGCAACCAGGCCTGGAACATCACCGATATCCTACCTACTCGTCCTCTACAGGAGATCGCAGTCGACGGTACTGTTCAGTTCCCCCGCTTCTCAGCTCGTTATGAGATGATGTACTTTGACCAGCCTCTGGATACTGAGCGCATGACTGCCGCCTGCAACCAACTGGTCCAGCGCAACGAGATTCTGCGCACTGTTTTCTTCCGCCATGCTCCCACTAACGAGTGCTACGGTGCTGTTCTGGAGAAGATTGATCTACCCTTCGCCTACCACGAAGTCGATGAGCAGTTCGATATGCAGGAGATGTGCCACGACCTATGCAAGATCGATGTGCGTGCTCCTATGCCTCATGGCTCTTCCTTTGTTAAGTGGTTCTTCGTCCAGGCCTTCAACCCGGCTGGCGAGAAGACCAAGAGCGCTCTCATCTTCCGCATCTCGCACTCGCAGTACGATGAAATCTGCCTACCTCTGATCCTGCGCGAGCTTGCCGCTTTGTACGAGGGCTCTACTCCTCCTCCCCAGCAGCTTCTGCCTTTCTCTGCCTTTGCCAACCACGTGGTCGAGACGTTGCCTCAGAGCATGCCGTACTGGCGTGAACTTCTTGCCGGCTCCGAACCTAGCGTGCTCAAGCCTGATATTCCCTTGACTGAGCGCAAGCACTACTGCATTGAGCGTGAGTACGACATCTCTGGCCGCCCCGCTGAGATCACCACCGCCTCTATTCCTACTGCTGCTTGGGCTTATTGTCTGGCTCAACTGCTGGGTAAGCGAGATGTTGTCTTTGGTGAGGTCGTTTCTGGCCGTAACATTGCTTTCCCGCATGCAGATACCGTCGCCGGTCCTACGTGGCAGTATGTGCCTACACGCGTGCAGTTCAGACCCGAGATGACGGCGATGGATCTGCTGCAACTTGTGCAGCACCAGCACATTGCCACTTCGGCGCACGAAGGTGTCGGTATCACGGAGCTTATCAAGGATGGTTGCTGGCCTGAGTGGGCTGAGTGGTTCGACACCGTCGTCCACCAGGATGTCGAGCACGTCGAGAACCTAGAGCTGGTTGGCGGTCTCGGTGGTAAGACTGAAACTCTATACCTCCACGAGGAACCTCTTCGTGAGTGGAAGATCCAGGCCTTCTCCAAGGGCGACAAGATGGTTATCGAGGTAGTCACCTTTGAGTCTTGGAAGGGTGTTGCCGGTGAGCTTCTGGATCGCATGGAAGGTGTGTTCGACCAGCTACTAGGCCACACCAATGAGCCTCTGTTCCCTGATGATGTCCCCGTCGTTCGCGAGATCACACTCGTCGAGTCCGAGGAGCTTCAAGAGCTTCAAGAAACTGAGTCCATCGAAGCGCCCGAGTTCATCGAGGACCAGTTCGATGAGACCGAGACTGTCATGCCCGACACTGAGGCTGATACGTGCACGGAAGCCGATACTGAGACTGAATCTCAGTACTCCGGTCCTAGCACTCCCCCCAACGACCCTTTACGCCACGATGATGTGCGTGTTCGTGCAGATAGTCCGGTGACTGATACGGAGCCGCCTACGCCGACACTCGATGCCCCTAAGAAAACAGAGCATGCTTTCGACCTCGGTGCCATCGCGCGCTATCTGGAGGTGCTCGAGGATAAGGTGGCCAGCCAGAACGATGTCAACCGTGAACTACGCGAGCGTGTCGAGATCGCTGAACAAGGTCTCGCAGATATGCGCCGCGAGTTGGCGGAGTTCAAGGCTCGCTTTGCTTAAGCTGGCCAGTGATGGTTTCGTGGTAGCATAGAGAATATCTTTATGTACAGCTATCACTAGGATCCTGCTTTCTTCTTGTCAATTCTCTAGACGCTTTATATCTATCGACTGTTGTCTTGCCTATATGCTCTTGACACATTCTCATTGCTTCGTCCACCAAAAATCGTTGGCGTTGTTCATGATGACGGATCAAGGAAGGATGAAAGAACAATCTCTAGATTTTGCTCTTGCTCTTCCCGTTTATTGTTTCCTACTTACTAGTACTTGTCCCTCTTTTCACTTTCTTATTTTCATGCGGCGGGTTTTTGTTAATTTCTTCAGTTTTTCATTTTGGTCTCTTATATTCATTTTCCCATGTCTTCTCATTTTCCATGATTCATCATGTGTTATTTCTTTATGGTTTTCAGCTTAGTTTTTTTCTTCACTTTACCACACGTATCATCATATCGATTAGTTTGCTCCGAACATTAAGGTCTCTTTCTAATTACTGGCTATCCACAAATTTCTATCGTCTATCGTGATGTATCGCTAAGCTTTGTTCTAGAAATTTTATATCTATGAAACTGGATTTATGCTTTATAAATGTCTTGATACTTAGACACATTTAGTAATCTGTATGCGAAAACCTTGAATGTTATTCAAACGCTATGTTGTGCCACATGCTTATTCTGTACTTGCTCCATGATATTTTTTAGACCCTAGAAAGCCAATCAAAAACCCTAATCGATACACGTATCGAACATCGTCATCATGTCAGACGTGTAAGCTTGCCGCATTTGCTTCGCTATCGCCATCAGACTTCGTGATATTGCTGTGTTGTACATGTAACATTACATAATCCAATATAACCGTACCAGTTTTTCCTTTCTTGAAAATTGTTAGTTTGCTCCCATTGAGACCGTGATGATTCATTCTATTTGACGCTAGACCGACTCTTCTCCGTTTCCTGTTTTCTCCACTATAGTAAGCGAGTGATGCAGACTCTCAGCCTTTGAGCTGCATTGTCGATCCAATATATACCGTCTTTTACCGAATTGTCCTGTTTTCTCGATGCTACTTCTTAGTTGGTGATGTCGCTTGTTTCCCCAGCCATCTTGTCTTTATCTGTATAGTGGCCCTTTGACTTCTAGATTGGAAAGAGAGGATTTCTCGCCTCAAAATTTTTTTTTCGTAGTTTGATTAGTACTAGGAAATTACAATTTTTGGGCAGAATTGGATGTATTGAGAATCCTAGGTACCACATATTACATGTACGTACAGATTACACCAAGTCACCATACTAACCAGTCAATGCACAGTATCACTGATGCTGGAAGAATTATGATAATAGACAATAATAACAGGTATAAATACATCATAGAAGATGTCGAAAAAGGGCACAAAAAGGGCACTAGACAGTTGGGATATCAAGATAGGATAAAACAATACTCTAAAGAGCAAATACCATTTGCTTCATTCAGGCGTATGAGAAAAGAATGCTAGAAAAGGAACACTGAATGTAAACAAACGAATACCAAAAAAAATATGTCATCAAAATAGAACATCAAGTTGCGCCAACCCCAAATCGTTCCATCTCATCTCCTTCATTACAATAAAAACCGAACAAAGTAAAACGCATTGAAAAGGCTACAAAAAGCTGTATTCCGTCTCTCATTCTACATCACCAGCTAAAAATCTAGCATCAGTGATGAGAATTAGAATATTATCAGGACGACAGTCACATCACGCGACTCTCTCCCAAGGCCTATAGGATAGATACATAGTATATTATGTATACTATAGCCTCAGTGTTATTAAAGTGTTGGACTCTGATCCACGCTAATAAGGTTATTCAAGGGACAAAACTTGATCAACGTACATTAACCTGCCCCAAACGCGAGATAAAAATGGTAGAATTATATGGCGTACACAAGGTGTAGATCAATGTAAGACAATCCAACACAAGCTACTTTGTGGAGTTCCAAGACATCACAAAAGAAAGGGCCCCTTGATATCTCAACAGCGATTGTAAGAGCCCGTCATTCATTTGCGTACTGGTTTGAAAGCTTCTACCAAGGCTCTACTGCTCAGCAGCACTGCCGCCGAAGCCAAGAACTTTCTGTATGCCTCTTCTGAAGCCCTTGGAAACATCGTCGTCGCGAGACAAAAAGCCTAGGCTGCGTCTTCTGGAATTCGGAACTGTAGAAACACTGCCCTTGTTGCGAGAAGCCAGAGGTTCGGGGACCGCCGCCTTGGGGGGCCACTCGCCATCACGCTTCCAGCCAGCAACGCATGCGGGAAGCATATCTGACAGGTTGATGGGGCAGCTAGGCGTCATTGAGTGGATGATTGTACGATCGTAGATAGCCAGGTATAATTTAGGGCTAATTGATGCACGCATAGGGTTTTCTGGTGGGAGGAGTGGGTGCGCAATGGGCAGGAGAACCTCGATAGGAAATTCTTCAGGGTGTGAGATAGAGCTTCGGCTAGCTCCACCACTGGTACTGGCAGCGCTAGAAGTTGCGCCGGTAACTGCAGAGTTAGCAACATCAGAGTCGCTACCTACTGATGTTGGGTTCGTCGAAGTTGGCGATGATGAGATGATACTACTTTGCATTGAGTTTCTGAAGAAGAGACGGCGTGGAGAGAGAGGGGACATGGGTGGTGGTGGAGCAGCAGCTGGAGCCGGCTTTGGTCTTAAGCGTGCGATCTTTGCACATGTCCACTTGTTACGTCGAGATTCGAAGCACGCAAGCCCTTGATTCCACTTCATCTCTTCTTGGATAGACTTGCGTCTGCGCTCTTTTATGATAAGCTTCATCTGGTGAGCAGAAACTGAACTGTCAACTGATTTTTTGCTCCCGGGCTTGCGAGAGTCTCTGATATTGATGGCGCTTTCGTCTGTGGCCTGGTACTCAGAGTCCCATTCGATGCGTGGCTTGTATTGGGACTCATTTTCATCAACTATGGAGTAGATAGATTCGTTATCGTCACCATCGTCTTCAGAAGCGGAATCGGCATCTTCTTCAAAATCACATGCTTGCTCAGCAGCGGCATCTTTAGTTTGTGAATTCAAGATATCAGCAAGAGGAATACTTGTTGTAGCGGTTGATGATAGTGCGTCGGTCGAAGGGTCGTGGTAGCGAATTTCAACATTAACACCATCAACCATTGTCTGGCGCACGACAACTGGTAATGCGGGCACATCAGTACGAGTCCATGGAAAGTCCCAATCAGACTTGACGTTCTCGGCGAGGTAACGGCGGATGGCTTCTCGTTGTTTGCTCTTGTCGCGCGAAAGTAGATCTGGGTCGAAGTTGACGGTATTGCAGTGTTGAGTATCACTGGTGCTGGATTGGTTGCTCTTCGTTTTAGAGATATTCGCTCGCCGCGAGCGGTAAAGCTCGGTGAAGATCATGTTTGAGGCAGATGTGGAGGTAGTGTTGGGAGAGGTAATATCGAAGTTGGCGGTATTCTTGGGTGAGACGGGATGGTCGAACGAGTTGAAGTCTCTAGGCTGGTAGATATCAGGCTTCAAGGTGAGCAACTGCGGCTCAGGAATATGCTGAGGGCGTGGATGGAGACCCTTCTTTGTATCTACAGACTGCGAGTTTGTGTGAGACTGAGATTGGAGATGGAAAGATGAAGCAGCAGCAGCAGCAGAAGAAGGATAAGAAGAGACAGAAGATGAAGGCTGGTCTTGCTTCTTATTATTCACGGGAACTACGCCGCTAGATGTAATGCGAATGTCAGCGGCAGTAGCGCCAGCGTTTGCGTCTGTGCAGATCGCAGTTGTAGTCGCAATTGTAGTTGCAGTTGCAGTAGCGGCTATATTAGGAACGTCTTCAGAATGACTACTAGCGGTGTTCTTAGTGGTATTAGTGGTGCTAGTAGGCGGGGGGCCACTGCAGCTGGTTGCAATAGCGTGAGAATCGGTAGCAAGATCGGTAGAGATAGTGCCGTTAATAGTAGTGTCAGTGGTAATCGCAGCAGTCGTCTTAGTGGTCGACGATGGGCAAGACAACAGATCGGTTCCTTTGAAAGTGGAGTGACTAGGGTCAGCAGAGCGTTCGCTACATAGTTTAGAGGTCGCTAGCCATGCCCTGACAGGGAATATTGTCCAAGGGCAGGCGGGCACCGAGCGACGTCGCAGTTTCAGAGGATTTGGAGGTGGTTGTGGGCTCGACTGGGCGTAGCAAAGACAATAATAGTGCTGGTGGTAAGGTTTTCCAGGACGAGACGAGATGGAGCGCCAGAGACAAACACATAACAGTGAGTAGATAGTGCTAAGAATTCAAAGTAACAGGGGTCCTCATCCTACACAAGATAGAACAGAGGTGGTGGGTGGATATCCAGAGCAAGAAGAGGCAACAGGTCTCGAGCCAAGATGCGCAGCATTCATTGTTCAAATAGCAGGGTAGATACTCGGCACAAGCATACGATAGGAGGATTTAGTCAATCTCTATCTGTAGATACTAGATACATACTTCTATTATCCTAGAGAGAGATAGAGCTGACGCTGACTTGGGTCTGACTTGGATTTACAGGATAAGTAGACTTGCCGTTTACGAAAGTCTGGATGCTGTAAGTCTGTATAAGCTTGCGGAGGATGGAGAAATCATATGATCGTCAATCTGGGGTCGAGGTGGATTCTTTGCGGATAGATGGGGTAGCTCGACAGAGCACTGGGCGCTGTTCTTAAGGGACTCTTAAGGGACGAAAAAGAAGATTGTGTGGCCCAAACTCTGCCGCTACGACTAGAGATATTAAGCTCAAGTCTAAGCCAACGACATAACAAAGCAAAGCATAATGAGGCCCTATTAACAGCCCCGGTTTACCTTGTGGAGTTTTTGTATGCAGATAGAAGCTTAATCTTGGATGTATCACTTGACACAGACTGAGCTTTCTTTTTGGGCAGGATGGAATGGAAAAAGACTCATACGAAAAAATATGGATGGACCAGGGGCTTAGCAGACTAAGAAGTCCGGATGAGCGGCCAACCAGTAATGATAGTGTCAGTGGTAACAACTGTCATCATGGAACAAGGCCAAGAATGGGCAATAATGACATGGCGAACCTGACAGTAGCACTGAAAGCCTTGATTCCACTCCAGGATGTGAAGCTGCTGATTTTATTCCATAGGCGATCTGGCAACCATCAACTTGCATCGTGTTGCATTGCTCAAGTTCAAGCGACGCTGGCTAGAAAACCCCAGACCAAGCAAAAGAAGTGGGCTAGTTCAAGCGTATAATGGAGGATATAACTCACGGTCAAGTAATAAAGCAACGCAAGCACAGCTAGCCAAGCTGACATGCGAGCAAAGACAAGGAGGAAAGTATGTGTCTATGCTTCTCGTTGACTCTTTCCGAGAGAATTATCACTCGCTGGCTGAATCTCAATACGAAATCGAAGTGGAGAATGCTGGTGATATATGAGAGCCTGGTTATGTGTACAAACACCCTATATGGCCTATGTGGCCGCTAGGAGCGTGCGTTACACTTGCAGCGCCTTCATAGCAGACCAAGACCGGCCGCCTGACCGTGATTCCCCGCAATGGGTCGTACTACCAGTTAAGCACTGCTACTATGCTACTAGCGTACCAGGTACAACTGTACAATGAATAGATAGATATGCACAAGGAGGTAGCATGTTTGTGAAGGATGGATATGGATGGATGTATCAAAAGATGAAGGAAAAGACAGAATAAGAAAAGAAGGGCTGTATACATACCGTTCTGGTCTGTGTACTCTGCAAGATGACAATTTACAGATGTATCTTCAGTGAGGGTGCGCTGCGCCCCAGCAGGTACGATATCTTTGGCAGCCATACTTGCTCAGTGATGAGTAGTATATGGATAACGATGTTCAATATATGGTGATGGCAAATATACAAGTACAGATGTATGTATAGTAGTTAAAGATACTGCAGAAACGATTGCTACTGATTTTGGCTTTACAACCTCATACAGTTCCGAAGTAGATAGATATGTATGCCATGCAGCGAACTAGCCACTGTAAAAGAGTGTTAGTACTGAATATCCTGTTTAGCGGTTGGCGGCTCGCTTGAGGATAAATTGAGAAATCTGTATAATCTTAGCAAAGGAGACCAACGCCTTTAGCGAGACTTCATTCGAAAAAAAAGTTCATGGGAATAATCGTAACTTAACAGCCTAAGGAAATATAGCGAGCATTGACGGCGAGCAAAGACGAAACAGAGACACCGCATATGAGGACCCTAGCTTGCATCCTTCGATTCTGCCACCATAACCACCATCAGAAGGTCATTGCGACATTCAATACACAAGCTACCCCGACAAGCTAAGATCGGAGAGTGGAATGAGGAATGGAGACGAGCGCAATTTGATGTGACGAGCGGCATGAAAGATGATGAATATACTGGAGCAGTGTTCGACAGATCATAGGCTGGAGGAAAGACTGTTTGACCCGAACGGAATATGGGTATGGAAGCCATTGATCATAAGCCAAAGCCAGAAATCAATAGCAAGAGTGGCAGAATCAGCGATTCATGCCGTGACGAGTGGAGATATCAAGCGACACAAGATAAGCAAGCAGCAGGGCACATGGCAACGGGCTTGTCACGACGGGGG